>OZ018310.1:12624808-12851471 GCA_963969455.1 Arge pagana | reverse complement strand
GATAATTTCGACACATGGAAGATGCAAATGGAAGCATTGCTTATTAAGAATGACGCTTGGGATTTTGTGAACGGAAATAAAGTGAAACCGGAACTCGTTGCCGGAGACAATGCTTCGGCTACTGCCGCGACAGCATGGGAAATCGGCGATAGCAAAGCGAAGTCCGATATTATTCTCGCAATAAATCCTTCGGAACTCAAGCAAGTCAAAGGATGTAGAAGTTCGCGCGAAATATGGTTGAGGTTGGAAGGCATTTACCAATCTCGGGGTCCGGCTCGAAAAGCCACGTTGCTGAAGCAACTGATACTACAACGAATGCAAGATTGTGATAACGTGCGTGAACATGTCCGTAAGTTTTTTGACGCAGTCGACAAATTAACTGAGATGGAAGTTGATATTAATCCCGATCTCTTAGCGATTCTGCTCCTATATAGTTTACCAAACAGTTTCGAAAACTTTCGATGCGCTATCGAATCGCGCGACACGTTGCCTACGCCTGAAATACTCCGTATTAAAATCATCGAAGAAGGTGATGCTCGAAAAAATGATGTACGAGGCGCGGTTCAAGATGCTATGATCGCGAGAGGACGTTGGAACGGGAACAAAAGTAAATCGGAAAAGAGTGGATCGCGTGACGATGAAAAATTCCCCTATCGATGTCATCGATGTAAAGAAATTGGTCACAAAGCTCGGGATTGTAAAACAAAAACCGGAAATGGCCGATCGTCGACGAAATTAGCCGAAGATGTCGTATTGTGCGCGTGCGAAAATTTCGCAGACAAAGAAACGGCATTTCAAGCAACAAGAGAAAATCGCAGTGACATTTGGTGTCTGGATAGCGGTTCGACATCTCACTTATGCAAGAGATTAGAAAAATTCGTGGAAATAACTGATTCGAAATCTGGAAAACGCGATTTAGCTACCAATGCGTCATCCGAAATTGTTGCCAGAGGAAGAGTGTCATTCACGGCTGAGGTTCTCGGAGAGAAGGAGAGTGTGACTTTGCAGAATGCTCTTCATGTCCCTGACCTACGAAGTAATCTTTTATCCGTAGCGAAGATTACAGATAATAACTGTGAAGTGATATTTAAGAAAAACTGCGCAATGGTCATCGGTGAAGACAGGCACACGAAACTGTTAGCGAATAGAGTTGGGGATTTATATCTTGTACGCGAAGAAGAGCAGCATTCGTGCTGCGTTACATCGGGAGATACGAAGAAGAAACCGAACCCATCGACCGAGCTGGAAAAGTGGCATCGTCGACTCGGGCATTTGAATGTCAAGGATCTTTTGACCTGTGAACGAGAAGGAACAGTACAGGGTTTGAACCTCGGAAAATGTACAATAGATCTAAAATGTGAGATCTGTTCCCGTGGAAAGATGACGAGGACCCCATTTCCGAAAAGGTCAGAAAGGAGAAGTGAAATTTTGGATATAATCCATTCCGATTTGTGTGGTCCGATGAGAATTAAATCTGCTGGAAAGGCTAAGTACTTTGTCACATTTTTCGACGACAAGTCACGTTGGTGTGAGGTGAGATTTTTAAAAAATAAATGTGATGCTTCGAGTACTTTTAAGGAATTTAAGGCCATGGCAGAAAATCAAAAGGAGCGAAAAATAAAATGTCTCTAATCGGACAACGGTCTGGAGTATTTGAATAAAGAATCCGAAGAATTTTTGAAAAGGAACGGAATCCTACGAAGACTCACCATAGCTTACAATCCGGAACAGAATGGAATCGCTGAAAGGAAAAACCGCACACTCCTTGAAATGGCAAGGTGTCTATTGATCCAGTCAAATCTCCCATCAATTTTTTGGGCGGAAGCGATTCAAACCGCCAATTACATACGAAATCGGTGCCCAAGTCGAAGCCTGGGAGGAAAAACACCTTTCGAAATCTGGACTGGAAAAATACCGGAACTGAGTCACCTACGAGAATTTGGATGTAAAGTTCTTTATTTAAACAGAAAACCCGGAATAGGAAAACTCGACGAGCGCACAAAAGACGGAATATTTTCAGGATACTCGGAACAATCAAACGGGTACAGGGTTTGGAATCCAAAAGAGAACAAAATAGAAGTGACAAGAGATGTTACGTTTTCCGAAGATTTTGAGGTTCGTACGGAAAATTTAGAAAATTTCATCTCGGATGAGATTGAAGTTCAACGAAAGGAAACTGAACGCCGTCAAGTGGAGATAGATTTGAAATCCGTCGAAAATAATAGCAACAGAGATCTCATGGAGAACCAACAAAATAATCTACTCAATGAAGAAGACGAGAATCGACAAAACGAACACCAAGAGGATGAATTTCAAGAAGAAGAAAATCAAATAGATCGTGAAGAAGAAGATCAACGAGAAGTCATCACAGCACCGAAAAGAGGCCGCGGAAGACCGGGAAGAATTATGACTGGCTTGCCTGGAAGGCCTCGCAAACAATACCAAGAATCACATGCTGATGCTAGATGCACAGAATTCGAAATCGCCCACCTGGCAGAAATACCATTGAAGGAAGCAATCTCAGGCGCCGACGCAAGCGAATGGTACCAGGCTGTTGCAGAGGAAGTAAAATCCCTCATCAAAAATGACACATGGGAACTCGTCGATCGCCCAGACGATCGTGTCATTATCGGAAGTCGTTTTGTTCTACGAAACAAATTTAAACCTGATGGAACTTTGGAGCGACGAAAAGCTCGAGCAGTTGCTCGAGGATTCGCACAGCGTCCCGGAATTCACTTTAATGATACATTTGCACCTGTAGCTCGTCTTACACTTACAAGGAAACCTTGCGAACCCGAACTCACCGATTTCGATGATTTTGATATATGTTGTAGAACATCGAAAAATAAGAGACACGTATTTTTTTATACGTGCTCTTAAGCCCATTTAGGGGTGAAATCTACCCTCAAAGTTCACTCTCAAAAAGTCTTTTTTCGAAATATCTCTGCTTCTAAGTGGTTTTCGCGACGGAACAAAATGGAAAATGCTCTTTGCGGCAAGGCGGAGCTACTAGACATTGTTATGCCCACGAGGGTTGCAACCCCTATTTTTTATACCGGAAAAACCACATTTTTCGAAGATATTTTCGTTGTACTGATTCGAATATTGACTTGAGAATTGAAAAATAAATATTCTGAGTTGTGAAATAAAGTAAATAAGTTGACGTGTTCGAGGATTTCGCGTTAACTACCCCCAAACACGGTTACTATCCCTTCAAACATTGGTCATCTGCAATAATGAAAAAAATGTTTTTCTCAAGAGAAATACGAATAAGATATGTTTTGAGAGACACGTATTTTGTTATACGTGCTCTTAAGCCCGTTTAGGGGGTGAAATCTACCCTCAAAGTTCACTCTTAAAGTCTTTTTTCGTAATATCTCTGCTTCTAATTGGTATTCCGCGACGGAACAAAATGGAAAATGCTCTTTGCGGCGAGGCGAAGCTACTAGACATTGTTATGCCCACGAGGGTTGCAACCCCTATTTTTTATACCGGAAAAACCACATTTTTCGAAGATATTTTCGTTGTACTGATTCGAATATTGACTTGAAAATTGAAAAATAAATATTCTGAGTTGTGAAATGAAGTAAATAAGTTGACGTATTCAAGGATTTCGCGTTAACCACCCCCAAACACGGTTACTACCCCTTCAGACATTGGTCATCTGCAATGATGAAGAAAATGTTTTTCTCAAGAGAAATACGAATAAGATATGAATTGAGATATCGAATATCTTATATTTAAAGTCATTTATCACGAGGCAATAATTTCAACATAAAATGGATCACCTTGGTCAAGATAAACTATAATTCGCGAGTGACTTTTTATTCCATCAATTCTTCTTTTCGTCCAATAATTTTTTACGATACTGTTTATCACCGATTATTCGTTTCGTAACTCATCGGTCGGGTATATATGTCGTGAAACTCCATGCTCGGGAATAAATGTAGTCTTTTGGAAGCATTGAGTAGGTTTGTTCCTCCATCCGGACTCAACAATGAGAATCAATCCTTTGACTGTTATACATTTATTATCCGTGTTTTTTCAAAATATTCAAATACAAGATGGAACGGCCAATCATAGAAAAATGGAGTTAGCAGAATCGATTAAAGATATACTGATAAGTGCCACAAATGATTTCAATGACGTAGATATGATTATTGGAGAGACATTACAAATTCAAGAACAGTACAAAGATCACGCAGCAAAAATAGTTGAAGATACAATACAGCATCATTTTCCTGATCCTGTTGAAGCACCAACAAATCATTGTACAGAATGCTGTTCGTGGTAATCAAGAAGTTATCAACTTCGGAAAATCGTGTTTATATTATGTACATATAAAAATACTAAAAATATTCGAAATCAATTTGGTTTTTTTAAAGTAAAGTGCTCACAGGTCTCATTTTTGATTTTTTATTTCAACAATCATGGAAATCAGGTTCAGCTGCATATGTATTGACCCAGAAAACTTCAATACAAAAAACTAGAACTAATCCTATAGCGGATGAATATTTTTCAAATTCTCAATTTGAAGTGTATTATTCTATAAATTCATGACAATAATGGTAATCTTCATAGAAATGTTTGAAACATAATGATTTCTTACACCAGCCGCATCGTATCATAGCAATATCATAGCCGCGGAATACCAATTAGAAGCAGAGATATATCGGAAAAAGACTTTTTAAGAGTGAACTTTGAGGGTAGATTTCACCCCCTAAACGTGCTAAAGAGCACATATAACAAAATACGTGTCTCTCAAAACATATCTTATTCGTATTTCTCTTGAGAAAAACATTTTCTTCATCATTGCAGATGACCAATGTCTGAAGGGGTAGTAACCGTGTTTGGGGATGGTTAACGCGAAATCCTTGAATACGTCAACTTATTTACTTCATTTCACAACTCAGAATATTTATTTTTCAATTTTCAAGTCAATATTCGAATCAGTACAACGAAAATATCTTCGAAAAATGTGGTTTTTCCGGTATAAAAAATAGGGGTTGCAACCCTCGTGGGCATAACAATGTCTAGTAGCTTCGCCTCGCCGCAAAGAGCATTTTCCATTTTGTTCCGTCGCGGAATACCAATTAGAAGCAGAGATATTACGAAAAAAGACTTTAAGAGTGAACTTTGAGGGTAGATTTCACCCCCTAAACGGGCTTAAGAGCACGTATAACAAAATACGTGTCTCTCAAAACATATCTTATTCGTATTTCTCTTGAGAAAAACATTTTTTTCATTATTGCAGATGACCAATGTTTGAAGGGATAGTAACCGTGTTTGGGGGTAGTTAACGCGAAATCCTCGAACACGTCAACTTATTTACTTTATTTCACAACTCAGAATATTTATTTTTCAATTCTCAAGTCAATATTCGAATCAGTACAACGAAAATATCTTCGAAAAATGTGGTTTTTCCGGTATAAAAAATAGGGGTTGCAACCCTCGTGGGCATAACAATGTCTAGTAGCTCCGCCTTGCCGCAAAGAGCATTTTCCATTTTGTTCCGTCGCGAAAACCACTTAGAAGCAGAGATATTTCGAAAAAAGACTTTTTGAGAGTGAACTTTGAGGGTAGATTTCACCCCTAAATGGGCTTAAGAGCACGTATAAAAAAATACGTGTCTCTTATTTTTCGATGTTCTACAACATATATCAAAATCATCGAAATCGGTGAGTTCGGGTTCGCAAGGTTTCCTTGTAAGTAGAATGGCGTCATAACACAAGCAAAAATATAAGTTGCTTAGTATCTATAAAGCATCCCAGCCGAAACTTAGCTCAGTACTCTGAGTAACTTACTAAGTTTACTAAGAACTTAGTTTGGCCGAACAGGCACATTAAATTACGTAAATGTACGATAATAGTTAAATATTATCCGATATCTACGATATTGCCAAATACTAAGATGTACTATAAAGAACATACAATATAATTCGTGATTTATACAGAACAGAAGATTTTAGTGAAAACGATAATATTTCCAACAATCTATGTAATTGCTTTCTATGAAAACTTGTTTGGCACTGTGGGATTTAAAAGACATGAACCGAAGAAGCGACACTGAAAAGAGACGAACACATGCATCCGGATATTTCGTTTGTAGCTAAGTTTTCTGAAGTTTTGACTTCTACTGTGTGCGAACTGCACAAATGTTTTTTTTAATATTTCGAAGTAAATGATAATTTTTGCTTGGGTACGCTGATTTTACGCCCCTGGTACGATCAATGCCACCTTTTAGGTTGGCATCCATGATACAAGCTAGTATGTCTATGGTGTCGTGGTGTATGGATATCACAGCTCATAATAAAGCAAATGGCGTCCTGCGTTGTCGATGATCCGGCATAGTGTTCAATAACAGTGTGTTTTTTCGGCAATTTTCGGGGTTTTTCAACGATAAAATACAATGGAGACGATTTTAGAGCAACAGCGTCGATATCACGAGGAGCGTGAGCGCCTAATGGATGCAATGGTGAAGGAGATGTTGCACAAAAAGCCGGGACATCGCGAAACAATAAATTCGGAACATCGGTTGAAGATGCTTTTGGACCAGCACATGGATAGTACAGCCCAGCTCCAAGATCTTTATGAGGATAAAGATGGGCAGCGAAAGGACGAAGTTCAGGCTCTCTCTGGACCAAACGAATTTTCTGAATTTTATTCTCGTTTAAAATCCATCAAAGAGTTCTATCGACGCCATCCCAACGAAATAAGTGTTCCGATGTCCGTAGAGTTCGAAGAGTTGGAAAAGATGAGAGAAAATCCGACGGAAGAGCTCGCGAATCTCGTTGAATTTACGGATGAAGAAGGATACGGCAAGTATTTGGATCTGCACGAATGTTATGAGAAATACATTAACCTAAAAGGTATCGAGAAAGTTGACTACATCACCTATCTATCTACTTTCGATCATCTTTTCGATATCCCTAGAGAACGAAAAAATGCTGAATATCGTCGTTACATCGAATCACTTCTGGAATACCTGACTGATTATCTTAGCAGAGTTCGTCCTCTTCTTGATTTGAATGCAGAAATTGAAACAGCAAATCGAGAATTTACTACCCATTGGGAAAATAACAGTTTCCCTGGCTGGCCGAAAGAGACAGGGAGTGCTTTGACAAATGTCGGCGCTCATCTAGAATTGTCTGCTTTTTCATCGTGGGAAGAACTCGCGTCGTTGGGATTAGATAGATTAAAATCAGCGCTGTTAGCGCTGGGATTAAAATGTGGCGGAACCTTGGAAGAGAGAGCGCAACGGCTTTTTAGTACGAAGGGTCAGGCATCTTTAGATCCAAGTTTATTGGCAAAAAACAAGCCCAGCAAGCTTGGAAAAGGTAAGGATGTGGAAAAACAAAAAGAAATCGCTATATTTGAAGCACAAGTTTATAGGCTTGCCGAATTGGTATCTAGTCAACGGGTAGCAACAAAAGAAAATGTGCAGAGGAAACAAGCGAGGACAGAGGGCGAACGTGGTGATTCCGATGCTGATGCCAGTGCCAGCGAATCGGAAGAGGAAGATGATAATGAAGTTCCTTACAATCCCAAAAATTTACCCCTCGGTTGGGATGGGAAACCGATTCCATATTGGCTGTACAAGCTTCATGGTCTTAACATCAGCTATAATTGTGAAATTTGTGGAAACTTCACTTACAAAGGACCAAAAGCTTTTCAAAGACATTTTGCAGAATGGAGACATGCCCATGGGATGCGGTGTTTGGGAATCCCAAACACTGCTCATTTTGCGAATGTTACTCAAATCGAAGATGCATTAGCTTTATGGGAAAAGCTCAAAGCGCAAAAACAATCGGAACGGTGGCAACCAGAACAGGAGGAAGAATTTGAAGATTCATTGGGAAACGTAGTTAATCGGAAAACTTACGAAGATTTAAAACGTCAAGGACTTCTATAAATTATATTAGTGTAAATTTCACAAACGATTCTGCCGATAATTCGTTCTATTCAACGATTGAAATGGGCTCTAATCATGATATATAGCTCCACGGAATTTCCAATGAAATACTTTCCTAACGCCATTATATTCAAGTGTAATAATTTAAACCTGGATTTATAATAAACAATGTATGGTAATGTGAGTAATGGTAATTTGCAAATTTTGATGTTTAACGATGAATGAGAAAACTTTCGCTTAACAACCTTTTACACCTCCCATAAATGGCTGTTTTCTTAGAACAGAATTAAAACACTGCATTCAGTAAGTCTAGGAGACAAACGCAAATAAACTGGAAATCACTGTTGATTGTTCAATATTATAATGTCGAACTACAATCAATCCTTTTGAGCAATTTTCAGTAGTATAAATTCATTTGAAATTCTTCCTTTTGTCAGAATGAATTTGGCTCATTTGTTTGTTCCAAGCTAATCTTGCACTGCAATGTTTGTATCTACTACCATATCGAAAACAAGTATTCTACATAGTTGGTTGTACTATACGTTAACTCAATAATGAATATAAGCTTCAGAATTCTGTACCAGAAATAGAAAACCTGGCAGAGGTTGCAATTAGTTTATCATCACCATTGATTTTAAATGTCTATACTTTCAAGCGTACTGGATCGTGATTTCATCATGATCAACAATTCTGATCTCGTTTTTGATACCACTTTTAGTGTTACTGGAGAAATGGATCATTTTAGGAGATGCTATTTTTCTCACAATACGCAGGTCTGAATAGTGTGTATTGTCAGATATGAGTCACTGTGGTAGATGTTACTTCGCATTAAAGGTATTTCATTTGACAGAGGATGACAATTAAAAGCAGACACTTCTGTATTATTTAAAAGCGGGATCAGTAGTCGGCTGCCGCGTCCGTGCATATGCTTTTGTGCTTGTCAGCCACACCAAGTATTGGCACTTTAGTTATTGAATTCATAATTAGAATTAACCAAAAAAATACTGACATCAGTTTAAAATAATACAGAATTTCTCCAGTTGGAATTTGATCGGTAATCCGAAATTTATGCAAGAAACTGTATCATCATGGATTTCATAACATTTACTTCGATATGTCAAAATGATGGAATAAAGTGAATAGCTGATCTATCAATCAAATTACTTTCATTGTATATCTGGAAACTATTTCGAATAATTTCGTTGAGATATGTTTGTTATAATATAAGATATTTCTCACGGTAAAAATTGAAAATGACATGGTTATTACACGTTCCGTATTATTCAGTCTGAAAAATCATAGTTTTTTTCTACGTAAAAAAGCGTTACGCTTTTAAAGTTGTATTTTTTCAAATTTTGATCGACTTAATTCATAACCCATTCATACCCCTGGACACTAATTATTCTACAGTTCGTACCTTTCTTTTAATTTCAACTCATCAATAAAATGTCTGCATTGTAAAAATATAGAATGCTACTTCGATTGTACTCGTTTGCGAACTACACATTGTAATTATCATTTTTTTTTTTCAAATAATGGTCTTGTGAACATACATCGTATCATTGCATTTCAATTTCTGAAAGCTAATCTCAGTTAACCGTGAAAATTCCAACTATTTCCTTACGTTTGCCAACTTTTTACTTGTACGTATATGATTATTTCAACCTACCAGGTGGTAAAGACAGCAATGCATGATCCCGTAGCGCGGCTAACCAATGTTGACTTAGACTGAGTAATTCTGGTTGTACCAAGCTAAGAAGACTTGCATTTTGAAATTCATACTCCCCGAAACCATCGTCATCGTTGGATTCTACCTGTGTCCTGTTTAGTGGTGAGGTCTCTACACTACGAGGAGCTGAGCCATCTTTGATCATTGCTACTACATAGACCTGTAATATACAATAAATTTGTAAATCAGCAGAAGAACTTGTATATATAATTGCGAGCCGAAAAAATAACGTTACCTCAGCCCATGCTTTCAAAATTGCCAATTTTTCCAGTGTCGATAGACTTTCATTATAGAGCTGTTGTCGAGCGTGACCGCTACGCAGCTTTTCTAGAGACGACACAAGAAGTTGGTGAACCCTTCGTAAATCATTGAGATCTCTCGCCACGCCACTGCCAATCCATGCACTACAAGCTTCGCAAGCTGCAGCAGTGACGTGAGACGCAGTTTCAGCAGAAAATGCTGGCCTCAGTGCAGCACCAACCTTGGGCAGAAAAACTTTGTAATTTTGAACCTCGTTTAATTTCAATCAGCGATACTTACTTGGGCTTGGAATTGTTCCAATAGAAAATGTCCTGGAAATTCTGGCTCGGAGACTTTGGCAAAGTTATCAATAATTTCTTGCAAGGATTTCAGACCTTCCAATCTTAGTGGATCGCAGTCGCTCGTTGCTGCCATAAAAGCCATGCGGACCAAATCTGAGAGATGTAGTACCAGATAATCTCCTGAAATGTAAAAATTAAAAATTGTTATATTGAATTATATTTCTATTTTTCTTAGTTTTTTCAATACTGTTTTTCACTCTTCTTATGATTAATTCAATATAATAGTCCTTTGTTCGTGCTTCCAAAATTCAAAATTCTCAAAAAACTCATCTAAGCTGTTGTAGGAAGACTTTCACTAGAAAACATAAAAAAATAGTGAACACATACTTGGTTAACGAGAACGCAATCAGAACGTAACATGTGGTCACTGACCTTGCCCTGCATAAAATTTCTGATGAGGATTTCCGCTATCCGGAACGTAAATGATCTCTGCATGGAAGCTATACAATACGAGTAGAATGCTGATACAAATGGATTCATTCCGATACCACATTCCTGAAGTTCGAATATGATTCCGATAAATCCGTATGTAATCCGCATACAGTGTTTTCGTCCAGATACAATACAAATTAATAGGGATAAAAAACGTATTGAATTATATCCGGAAATCTGCAAAACCGGATAGAATTCTATCAGATTTTTTATGCAGGGTGGTATAGTGTTAGACTCTAAATTACAATTTGATCGTCATGTGGATGTTGTTCACCGGAAATACTTTTTGCATATTGGGATTCCTTTTTCGTACGTCCAAGTATTTCAGATCCTATAATCCTCTCAAGATAGTTTTTCGCGCATTAGTTCGTAGTAAACTAGAGTACGGGTCAACCATATGGGATCCAATGTGTGAAGTATAGTCACAGGTTGGGAAAACTCGAAATGAAGTTTCTCACATACTGCGAGATATGCTGTTCTTGTATAACATTATAAATAATAGGTATAATTGTGAAACTACAAGACACTAGGAACTTCTGGATGTTCCTAAAATGCATACTAATTCAGGATATGATTCGCTAATCGTAAGACTGGTCAGTACCTTTAGCTTTTTTCTGATACAGATATATTTAACGTGAGCTTGTATGTTTTCAAAAATTTATACCAAATTGTCTTAATGTACTTCCTAGGTCATATCTTTGAATGTTGATTTATTTTCAAGTTTTCATTATCTCTTGATGTAAGACGTTTTTTAGGAGATTCCTAATTGAGGTTTGTAACCCTGTGCATCACCGAAATATGTGCAAATATATATATATATATATATATATATATATATATATATATATATATATATATATATTATTTGTTCCACACCAAATCCGACGGGTTGAAAAATTTGAATTTTTGATTCCCCTCGTTTATTGATCTATCTCAAGTACCTACCCAGAAACTCTTTCTGGTGAAGTTTGACATTTTTTGGATGACCGGTCCAAGAGACGCTTTTTCGGGTTTTCGCTCATATTTTCTTCGAAAATGGTCCGAATTCAAATTTTTTGTTGTTAAATCTTTTGTTTTGTGTGTGTGTGTGTGTGCGCGTGCGTATGTTTTATTACTCTTGGCAATACGGTCTTGGTAATGAATATTGATAATAACTTTAACAATTTTTTTTATACAATTAAGGAAAATGTGTAAAAAAACCTGCATGATTCAAGAAATTTAGAGACCAACAATTTGATCCTGGTTAAATCTTATTTACTCAAGTCTTCTGTCCACGGATCGTGAATTCGCAGTAGAAATTAAAAAAAATGGACTCAATAAATTCTATGTTCACGGAGTCGCCAATCCTTATAAGGTTTTGCTGCATTCGGAATTTACATTTTTTCAAAACAAAATGATTACCAACATTTGAATTAATCATTATCAAGTTAAAATTTATAATTCAAATTCTCCTTCGTTAAATGGATAAATCTAAACGACAAATCTTATTAGGGTTCAGCTATCTAGTCACTTTTCAAGCACGGTCGAAGAAGGGTAAATATAAATTGATCATTGCAAAATTGGTAACCAACGCAGAGTTATCGTGAATCGACGTATCTTCACGTTTCATACGTTTCTAAAGCAGATAGAATCATTTTGAAAATCTGTTTATCTATGTTAACCTAGACTAACGATGGAATGGCGAGACAGATGCGGCTTAACCCTGCTCAGAAACTACATTCGATGTTGCATAATTTTTGGAGTGGAACTTTTTGTCTCCTCGTTGGAATTTTATTCCTATTCCTATTCAACCAACAAATATTACATTAGCCCAGAATTAACAATCTAACTATAATACACTAAACGTTGATTTCAATAGGAAACACTTTATTTCGTTTTGGTCTTTTTGTTAGATCATCGAGAATTTTTGAATTCAATTAAAATTTAGAACAATCTATTGCGTATTAGTATTCCATCAAGGAGCAGAAAGAGTCCTTCGACTAGACCAAATAGGTGATCTTGAATTTATGTTTGAATACGAAGTCCGGAATTTTGTTTTTGCAACTTTCACAAAAATCAAATGATTTCCTATCATAGAAAATATGAACACATATTGAATATTTAATTATTAACATGGAAGAATAGAAGTTAAAATACATTATTAGCAGTGCAAAGTATTGCTACGCACCTCTGCCTTTGGTCAACTGCATTTCTTTAGCTAGAGCGAGGTCAAAGTGTGCTTGCTGATTGACGAGACAAGCAGCAATGATTCGTCGTACGCTTTGAGCAGCAAAAACTCTAGTCGGCCATCGAGGCGAAACAGCTGGTCGTTGCCGGACGGATTCTTCGGCGTGAAATTCTGCTTGATCGTCATCACCTTCTGCCTCTCCGGCTTCGTCGTCAGTTGCACCATCTTCGGTTATTGCGGCAATACCTTCCTCGACAGTGATGCTTGATTCTACAAGAGACACATGGAGTTTCTTTGAAAATTGTTGTCTCAGTACAGAATTATAGAAGGGGGTAAAAAGTGATCTGAAATTGGATGTTTCAGAAATGTCAATTGTATACGTTTTACCTGAAGCCACAGTTAGCACATCTTTGCAAAGCGATAACCATTGCGACAAGTTGTCAGCGGCCAACATCTGTAGCATACTCGTGAGAGTGTCGTGGATATCTTTGATTAGTCTGCTATCCGTTTCTGTATCCAACATACTGAACAACACACCAGGAAGCCCTGTTTCTGTTATAATGAGCCCTTCCACAACATTTGTATCCCTGCTTTCATTAGCCAGCGTCATGGCATGCTCGCATACTTCCTTTGCCTCGCGTTGAGCAAGCTGACGAAGGCATGATATTGCTGCCTTACGCAACAATAAATGATTGCTCGACAATGTGCGCTGAAAACGGAAAAAAAAATTATATTCTACAAAAGTTGAATAACATTTTCATGGATAATTTTTTAATAATCGTTTACTGTTGATCCCAATACCTAATTATAATTATTTTTTTTGAAGCTAATTGCATATCTGCTAGTTTATTTAAAAAATAAATGAACTTGACAGCTGCCGATTTCAAATTTGTGATATGCAAAGTTGAGTAGCTGAAATTGTTCTTTACATACTAGAATCGATCAATTCGGAATTATTACAATTCAGAATTTGATAACTTCATGCAGCTACAGATTTCTAATCGGTAGAGTTGAAAAAGAGTATAACAGGATAAGATGAGGAAAAGTCCCCCCAAACGGATCGATGCTCAACATAGATCATTCGATTCTTCTTCGAAAAATAATCGTTTCCCCAAATTTTCAGCTTCTGAGAGCACTCCCAACGCCCATAACCTCAACAAAAAAAAAAACGTTTTTGTTGTTTTTTAAATATCTCAGGCTCTAATTGACCGATTTACATGGGATTTGATCTATACAAAAGGGCTTGTAACAATGAATACGTGGTAATTTTTTTGATTTTTTCCCTGGAAAATTCAAATTTCCGTACTATTTTTAAAATGTTGATCTCAATTTTCACATACTAAAAAAGAGGTGCAAAAAAAAGAAAATTGGTTTTTGAACCATTTTTATCCTCTCCCATGAGGCATGTGGTAAAAAAAATCCCAATGGTACAAGGGGGCAATAAATATGAAAATATCTGTTTTCACCCGGTTTTTATGGCTCCCTGAATTGTAACGTTATACAGGGTGTAAATGAATGGAGTATCCAAACTTTGAGGCACTTTGAGGATAGGTAGAGGATCTCAATTCAACAATATTTGATCAAGGTTTACACGCCCGCCGACGGCCAGTTTCGACGCTACAGTACGTTTAATGTACAAGCTCGCGCCATATGCGCAGTCGTTTGTTACTACCGCATGAAGTGCATATTTAGCAAAAGGGTGTTGATTTGTCTCATGCCACCAAATAAGACGTTAAAATTGAGATGAACAATCCCTTAACCGTAGATGCACTACTTATGCACAACTGATGGTCGTCTGTTTTACCACCTCTTGTAATTAATAAGATGAAGAAATATGTTTAACAAGCGGCAATTGTTTCTTCATGCCAATAAGATCCCATTCACACCTTCTTGAGACATGTGCATTTCATACATTAATGAAAAACGTCTGCAGTTATAACATGAACCCATGACATTAAACGCCCTGTAGCGTCGACACAAGCCGTCGACGGGCACGTAACCCTCATTTAAATATTCTCATATCGAGGTCCCCTACGTATCCTGAAAGATTGGTTATTGCATTCATTCGCACCCTGTATAACGTTACAATTCAGGGAGCCATAAAAACCGGGTGAAAACAGATATTTTCATATTTATTGCCCCCTTATACCATTGGGATTTTTTTTACCACATACCTCATGGGAGAGGATAAAAATGGTTCAAAAACTAATTTTCCTTTTTTTAGGCACTTTTGTTTTTAGTATGTGAAAATTGAGTTCAAAAATTTAAAAATGGTGCAGCAATTTGAATTTTTGGGGAAAAGAATCGAAAGAATTACCACGAATTCGTTTTTACAAGCCCTTTCGAATGAATCAAATCCCATGTAAATCAGTCAGTTAGATCCTGAGATATTTGAAAAACAAAGAAAAACGTTTTTTTTTTAGGTTATAGGCGTTGGGAGTGCGCCCAGAAGCTGAAAATGTGGGGAAACGATTATTTTTCGACGACGAATCGAATGATCTATGTTAAGCCCCGATCCGTTGGGGGGATTTTCCCCATCTTATTCTATCATACCCTCTCGTGTTATACAAAATTTAGAGTTAATGAACATTTCAATCATTATATGTGGTTGAGCGATCTAAAGTTGATTGTTCGAGAGTTAACTGACAAAAATGTGCAAAGCATAGATTTAATATATTTTTATCAGTGAAAGAAGCATCCTCCTAATATCAATTAATCCTATTAGCAAATCAGTATTCTTTAAATGAAGTTCAATTAGGTTAGCAGATAGCAACCTTTGTCACGTCGAGTTGAGTAGTTTCACTCGTCCTTATTCATAAGTCTAATATCTATAAAATGGATTCTGGTTCATCTTCAACCTGTATATATTATAATAGGAGCCAAGATTTTTTTCGAGAAAACACAAGAAGTCCAGTTGGTAGCGAAATGTTCTTATTGTAACTGATGCCCTAAATAATTATTTTAGATAAGTTTTGTGTGCGAGTGACAAGAAGATAAATTATTAGTATGACTCGTGTGGAAGTCGAGACATTACCACTGCGTTTAACAAGTCTTCATTGACTTTATTCGTAAGATGTCCATGTTGTACTTACGCATAGCGTGGGTACCAGTGAAGACAGGTTTACATGGCGTGGAGCAAAGAGATGCAATTGCTGTAGACATCCGGTAGCTTCAGCTTGGACGAGAGGATCTTGATGATCTTGCATTATAGTACAAGCGCACAGGAACGATGAACGTGCCATGCATATGGTTGAAGTATTACCTGAAAATGTAATGATGATGTTTACAATGATATCCATAAATACTGCAGGTAAAAATGTCCTTATTATTCAAATCTTTGACCTTGAACATGAAATAAAATCCCATACAACAAGTGGAAAAATAATTCCAGCACGAAAAATTGGATGATTTTATAATCTGCTGATCTACAAGCAGCTCATTATCAGAGAAAATATGACTTTTATGGCACTGGGAAAAGATATCTAGGAATAGATTTATATGAACCATATTGTTGCAAATGTAACGTTACCTTGTAATTCCGGACCGATAGTTGTGATTAGGGCTGATAATACTTTTCCGATACATTGATGAACATCGATATAGGAATGTGGAACATTGAGTAGCAGCGTTAATGCTAAGGATAAAGTTGGTTCAACGTATCCTCGGAACATAGGTCCACCGGAATCAGCTATAAGCGCTAAAGCATGCAACGCCCACACCTGACGAAACAACAGTTTATATTAACATAAGTTGTCCTTCCAATAAAATATATGACAAAATAATCTACCTAGGCAAAAATCAGCATGCATGAACATGCGTGACAGAGCATGAATCAGGCATGATTATGCATGAATCGTGCATGATGATTTTTTCCCGGGTAGGGTAATGTAGATAATATCGGAGATATGTTTGTAATATGAGATGTTTCAGGAGAATGTAAATATCATCAGAAGAGTAGTTCAATACATCAGACATATTCTTGAAATATTTTGGACTAAGTATTAGAGAAATACATCCATTTCAAGTGTATTTTCGTATTGTGTACGTACTTGGACCACAGCAGATGTATTGTCCTGTGCGAGAGCGAGGAGGATGCTAACGCTAGTATTTAAATGTTGACTGGAACCCATTCCACCAACATATCTGTGCAAACATCCCAGTGCTAAGGAATGTCCTGTCCTGCTTGCCACATCTCGTGCTGATTTGAGCCTGTCGAAACTTGTTTGCGCCAATTCCGCTGTGAACTTCGAATCGGAAACAACTTGAGCCATTCGACCAACAGCCTCACCAGCGGCGCATCGCAGGATAGAATTGCTGCTGACCAATGCCCCCTGGACAAAATTTCATACGAGAATATTTATAGGTTTTTTTTTACAATGGCGTCAACCGAGTCGCAATTCCAGAAAATATACTCACGATAATCAAATTTGCAGCAGTTTTTTTCACATGCTCTTGACCAATGCTGGTTTTTGCTTCGTTCAAACCTTTCAATCCACTCAAAACAGCTGTGAATACATTCATTTGGACAGCCTCTTGTCTCGTACTTTTTGCGTGCTTGATGCATTCGATAAAATGCTCCAGCATTTGCAAGCGATGTTTATTTGCTACGCGTGGGAAGATCTGCCCGAATAACAAGACTGACGTGTCGATCACAGCAACTCCCAGGGGTAGTGGTCCAGGAATAATTTCACCCTAATGATCAAAATTAATTGAGGATATTTCAATGAGACTTTTACACTTGATAGATCGAATTAATTTTGATTCAAGTGATTTCAGAAGGGTCTCAATGATTTATACGATGCCTAGTGACACCACCAAAAAATGAGTAACATTGAATAGTGTTTCTGCATTGACAATCCTCGAGATCCCATTAGTGTGATAAAAATTTGGACGAGATAGGACATCTTTTAGCAATAGACAAATAACAGGACTGTACGTCGACGGTATAGGTCATTTTGGCCCCCGTGTTTGTCACAGATGGAATTGTGCTACAACAATGACATATTCAAATTTGAGGGGTCGGGATGCTATAAATTGTTTTTTCGGATTTTTTCCCTTAAGATAGTTCTTAAGAGAGAGCGAGAGATGCTTATTTTGCATATTTTGTTTACACATCATGAGGAAAACATTATCAAGTCTACTGGTTGTAATTTCAGGGTGGGTTAATTGTTGAGTAACATGTGATATAACATGTTATATTGCTGAGTAGAAAATTTTAATCTACATGTAACTTACATGTAACGTAGCGGTAATATTATCGGTTACAATCGTTAACATTGCCGTTACATTACGGCAATATTACCGTGTTCACTGGGATGTAAGTTACGGCGACAGTGAACCTTGATAACATACAACACTTTACGTCCCAAGCGGACGTATTCGGTTTTTACGTGCAGAGGACAGTCAATCGGTAAATGCGTACGTACGACACAATGCTTTGAGATAGGGCCGAATTCTGTCCACTTTGGGGTCGGTCAACGCAAACGTTCAGGAACTTTGTCGATTTCGATTTTTAGCCGATAGTATATTGGTATTATATCGAAGATTTAGTACGGCCCTCTGGTGGTCATGCAATATAGTGGAAAAAGAATATTCCGATAAGAAAAAAAATGTCGAATGATTATGAAAAATAGGAGTTGAAAAGTGAAAAAATAAACTATGATGTGTTAATCAATTTTCAATAAAAGTTACTTTATAAACATGACTAATTATACAGGGTGTCCGTGATAACTTTGGCAAAAATTACAGGGTGGATAGAGGACCCAAAAACAAGGATTTTGAGTATTGGAAATCATTGTCCGGAAATGTACCCATACAGAGCTATGGCCATTTTTCGATTTCGGTTTGCGCTACTGTTGCGTACTCGAAACTCGCCTCTATCAGGTGTGTCACGTGTAAGGAGAATAACAGTCATAAAAATGGCAAGTTTTGCGTCTACATGGTGGGATCTTAATAACATTGTTACGATCCGAGCGGCTGAATCCTCAGTTTCCGAAAATAGTAGGGAGCGGCACGTCGACTCTGCGAGTCGGTTAGGGAAGTGATGGGTTCGATTGAATCTAGACAATGGATTAAAGGATCTACTAAAGATTTATTACAAGGTTGTTCCTATTCCCACGATCTACAATAGGTTATTAAAGCGACTCGACTCGATTCGAAGGAGTAATAATAGGGATATCCGTGTAAAATGGGTCAGACAGATACTGTCAACTGAATGACTATCGGAGGTGACGGTCAGGCGATGACTGTCTTTGCGGTCTCGTCGGCTAGCCCTCCATGGACCGCGTAGAGATATTCTTATCAGCAAAAGGAGCTCTTTTGCACTGGCCGCGGAGCGCCCGCTGGTAGCTCCGCGGTCGACGGAATCCGTGTGTCTCAGCGGTATCCTATCCTTCGCTCTATGATCGTGTCCAACGGACTTTCTCACGCCGCTGATAATAGAACCGAGGGATCTATTGATAATAACCGAATCGTCGGAACAACAGACGGAGTCCGTTCGTTAGAACATAAACATCGGAAAACATAATAAAAACATCATAATTTTGTACTAAACTTAAAAAAAAACATCTTAAGGTTTCATGGAACTTAACAACAGAAACTAAAAATCAACTTGAATTAAGTTGAATTTACTGAATCAACCGTGAATTATCATTCGAATTCATCAAAATCACCTGAAGTTACCCCCGAACTAACTGAATTATGACGTTTTTATTTTGTTTTCTGTTGTTTATCTTATTAAGACCCCACCATGTAGGCACAATGTAGACACCCTGTAATTTTTGCCAAAGTTATCATGAACACCCTGATTACATTGAATCCAAATTTGAA
Source organism: Arge pagana (assembly GCA_963969455.1). Lineage (NCBI taxonomy): Eukaryota > Metazoa > Arthropoda > Insecta > Hymenoptera > Argidae > Arge > Arge pagana. The sequence goes on along the minus strand of OZ018310.1, from coordinate 12,831,802 downwards.
AAGGTTGAATTGTTGCATCGTTTATTACTTTTAGCTAACTAACGCGTACAACGGGTACAAGTGTATTATAGCAATCACGACAGATGTCGCCACCATACACAAATTTGGATTCTATTCCTAACACTCCCTCAGAATCTTAAATTCATTTCACGCTTTTATAACCTGCAGTTTTGCTTGGTAGAGAATTCAATAACAATAAATGTTATATATTATTTAACATTCTTTTGAGTCTATTCCATTAACGCAGTACTGTAATTTCTCTGTAAAAAGTGGTTTGGTTAGGAAGTTTGCAATCGTTTCACTTGTGCCAATATGTTTTAATTGGATTATATGATTTTTTAGGCATTCTCTGATAAAGCGATGCTTAATATCTATATGTTTAGATCTAGGCTTGTAAACTGATGTTTTTGCTAGATTGATTGATCTCTTGTTGTCTGTATATTTTGTTGTTGGCGTTGCGACGAGATTAGGATCAATCTCGCTGATGAAACGTCGCAACCAAACTGCTTCTTGATGTGAAAAGTTTCTTTCTTTAGGACTGTGAGAATCTGGATCCTGTTGCCCTGGTGAGCTCAATTTCTGGTTGGCGTTGAGAGGAGTGGGTGCCGTCGAGCAATTTTGCCTTCCAAATTTCTGCAATATTTGGTTTACATAATTTTCGTGGCTTATACTAAGCACTCACTTCTCCCTGTGATGTTGAAAAAAACTTCATTTCACTTAAGGCTTTTATTTTGAGTTTCTTCTTGAGATGGCTAACTAACTGATTTTTGAATTGTTCCAAATTGGTAATAACTAGCTCATCAGCTACATAGACAGCAAGAATTATCAAGTCTGTATTATGCTTGTAAATGAAATCACACGGATCCGTGGCACATTGGATGAATTAAAGATCTAGGAGAATTTGTTGCAGTTTCTCATTTCATTTTTTAGATCCCTGGTTTAATCCGTAAATTGCTTTATGCAACCTCATAACTTTGTTTCTGTTTCTAGTCTCTAGGTTCCAAATTGGTAATAACTAGCTCATCAGCTACATAGACAGCAAGAATTATCAAGTCTGTATTATGCTTGTAAATGAAATCACACAGATCCGTGGCACATTGGATGAATTAAAGATCTAGGAGAATTTGTTGCAGTTTCTCATTTCATTTTTTAGATCCCTGGTTTAATCCGTAAATGGCTTTATGCAACCTCATAACTTTGTTTCTGTTTCTAGTCTCTAGGAAACGTTCTGTTTGCACGGTGTATATTTCTTCGTGAAGCTCTCCGTTGAAAAAGCTGTTTTGAAGTCTATGTGATACACCTGAAACTTGTTCTTCGCAGCCAGAGCTAGTAGTAACCTGATGGTTGTGTGACGCACTACCGGCGCACATGTTTCATTATAATCATCTCCGAATTTCTGCATGAAACCCCGCGCAACCAACCTCGCCTTGTACTGGTTGATGAATCCGTCAAATTTTCTTTTAATTTCAAATATCCATTTTAATTAGATCGGATTTTTATCGGCAGGAGCCTCAACAAGTGACCATACTTGATTGGTTTTAACTGATCGTATTTCATTTTTCATGGCTTCGATCCATTGTCGTCTATGTTCTGATTGTGTAGCTTCTTGCCAAGTAACAGGCTCGACATCTTCGGCGGTGTACATACAGTGCATCACATAATCATTATATTTGTTCGGTAATTTCTTCTTTTTTATACATCAATGCACTTGTGGATCATAGTTTGTGATATTTGTTTCAAGCGTCTGTCGGACAGAGTTTTCATTGTTTGATGTATCAGCTACCACCAAACTATACTCTGTTCGCTCAATTCAAGTACACTTTCATTGTTCTCACTTTGTGCATTGTTTTCAACTTCTTCTAAACTCAAATTTGTCACTGTTCTTGTTCTTTTCTAACTTGTCTGTTTCTTTTTCAGGTTCGATCCACAGAATGAATGTTTTTTTCCTTCACTGATTATCTTTTTGCTTCTGTTTTCAGCTTGTTTACTAAAGAACATTTCATTTTCAATAAACGTGCCATCTCTGTTGAAGCTAGTATTGAGAGTCTTGGAATTCATTAATTTATATGCCTGTTTATTTTCAGCCAATAAACATTAATTTTCTGGACTTTTCGTCCCACTTTGATCTTTTTTCTTTGGGTATGTGCGTCATAGCTACACACCCGAGAACTCTGATTGTTGTGAGCTTTGCTTATTTCCGCTCCAAATTTCTTCTGGCGTCGAGTTTGCCAGTGCCATTGTAGGCAATCGGTTGATTATGTATACGGTGTATGTCTGACGAAGAGTGGGAGAACGACTTAAAATAAATATTGTGATGTAGAGATGAATTTCTTTTTCTTTATTGTTAACACAAAATTAGAAAGTATACAAATCTTTCTTTTGGAGAGCTTGCTTCACTTCCTTCAGTCGATCGAGACGGTACTAACTCGCATGACTTCCCCTCGGCTCTCCTCGGCATCCGAACATTTCCGAAGTTCGTCGAGTCGCGCCCACACACCACCGCGCTCAGTACAACACACACCAAAAGTACACGCCCGCACTCTCGTTGAACAGAAATGCGCCGACCTTAATCAGCCTTAATACTGTGTATACAGCCTATGCTCAATATTCCTCTGGTAAATTTGCTTCGAGTAACATACTTTTTGCTTTTTCCATGATCGTTCTATTTTTTCTTTCGACCAGTCCATTTTGCTAGGGTGTATAAGAACACGAAGTTTGACAAAGTATGTCGTTGTTGGTCAGAAAACTCATCACTCCCTGATTTATAAACTCACTACCATTATCCGACCTGATTATTTTTATCTTCTTGTTCAGATGATTTTCCACCACATTTTTATACAGTTTAATACAGTCTTTCACCTCTGATTTCTTTTTTAGAAAGTACACAGTTGTATGTCGGCTGTAGTCATTGGTCATTATCATGAAATATCTTGCGCTGCCAATTGAAGTCGTTTTCCATCGGTCCACATAAATCGGTGTGGATGAGTTGTAGCATTTCGGTCGACTTACTTTCACTTCTCGGAAACGTTTTCCTCGTTTGCTTACACCTCAGGCAAATTCTCGGAGCAATGTTTTCGCCTTCTTCAGTTTTCACGACATTTGCTTAATCTATATGTGTACTTAGGCGAAACAGATGTTTTACCTTGGTTGCTGTAGCTATTACTTTATTGTCTTTTTTCATAGCTTTGCAATGATCGCCTTCGTATACTGATTTAAATCCTAAAACAGTCAACTTTCCAACAGATATAAGATGCGTCGATAGTTTTGGAACATACAGCACTGATTTAAATCGGAAATGACTCATGAGCAGCTTGAGCACTCGATTACCTGCACCTCGAAAAATGAGACGTGGAAGAAGCTGTTTATCTATTCACGAACAGTGGTCGGAAACAAACAAGCTCATACTAATGCAAAGGTTTTACGTGTATCGCATGGAACCAACAGTCTCCATGTAACCAGGGTACAAAATATGGCCCGAGCTCTTCAAGACGTTGAGGAAACCCTCTCTGATCTGACAATAATGGCAAAAGTTTTTGGCACACTACTATCCACATTTAGGGGATCATCACAGTGTAAAATGTTCAAAAACTCGAATTTTCTTCTTTCATTATTCAGTAGTACATATAAACTGTTACGCATATTCCATCCAATTTGCAGATCGAAATTCGAATTATTTTGGACGCGACAGGATTTTTTTTTAGAAAAAGTGCTCGGAGCGCGGCACTTGTCTCAGACAGCGCGACCGCCACCCCAGCATCGTCGCACATTGGTACCAAACTGCTTAATACGTACGCAGAATAGCAATGATGTTCTGAAAATCAAATGATCTTTTATATCGTTAGGTCAATTATGGGCACTTTGAAGAGCCAGAAAAGATATGCTGTTTTAACAAACCTCTTCCAAAATAATTTTTTTCAATCGACAATAAAAAGTAGAGTGTGTCAAGAGAAAATTTGATTTACGCGTATTTTCATCGGAAAGTAATTTTCAATGCACGCGCCGCATATGGGAAGCTAGCCGCCATATTGTATTTTTTTTACATGCGCAAACCGGTGGAATAAATCCGCCCGCCAATTTGTGTTCACGTGTTGCCGTATGTCGTGGAGTTCACATGCCATGTGTGTTTTTAATTGTATAGTCTTAATAAAAAAATTATAAAGCTTCAAGTCAAAAGTTTATTGAAGTGAAACTCAATGCCATAGGTAAGTTTTTAGCACCGCATTATTGCGTATTTTCTTTTTTGAGTCGTGGTTTCGATCATCCAACTTGAACACGTGTTATTCAAACCTGAAATTTGTTTTTCCAGTATATTTTTCGTCGGCTCTTGCATCTTACCTCCATTTAATCATGAATTAACTATTTTGATTAAGTTATTAGAATACCGGAAGAGTTCATCTATATACTTTTAGCACTTCTTTTTAACACTGTCTCAACAATGATTTATAGTTGTGAAAATTAATATCCGCTGAATGCTTATGTAGTGGTCTCAGTGATTTTTATTCGAGTTTATGTATTTGCTTATTTTATTTCAAACTTTTATACTGTTGGTAATATTTATTTGTCTTTTATTATTTCAGTTTATACATCTCGGGCGTTTACAATATGCTGTAAGACATTAGTATTACAGTCATCTACCATCAGCGCTCAGCCAGCAGAATTAAGTCTCAAATTCACCGAGAGCTTTCATACCTCTTATTTATTATTTATGCTTTTTTCGCAAATTTTGGAATAATTCTAGTAGGAAATTTCCATGATTTAATTCAAATTTAAAGGAAGAATTAGTTCATTATAAGAAGTGAAAAGTCTAGTTATCGATCGACTCTAGTCATGGGGCCTAATTTTCGAACTGATTTCCACTTTCTTTTAGTATTATTAACATTTTTTGGACTGTATACACTACTGACGCTTTAAGCCGAAGCGTGTTGGGGAGACGCCGAAAATATAAAGATGAACTGTAATAACCAGCATGGATATATGATCCGTGATGACACGGTTTTGGACAGCAAAGTGCTGTGGACCGCGTGGACTGACCTACCCGGGGTGAGACCTCGGGGTGGTTGACACGCCGGGAATCCGGTGTGGATATCTAGTCCACGCGGGGCTTATGAGGTAGTGATGGAAGACATTTAGGATAAAATATACCTCGTCAAGTACATAATCCGCATGGACTTCACCGGCACGCACAACGGGCACGTTCGAAAGCTAGATTTGAGACTAGAATAATTATTGTACTTGGACCGAGCGAACCGTTGTATCGAAATTATAAATAAACGTAGTTGGAAAGAAATACGTGTTCACCCGAACGATCGGAACGCCAGTAGAATCATAGTTCCCATATGGAAGATCTGAGATTATCGGTAAATCGACGGAAAGTACGGCCGTCGTTAATACGGAACATTCATATTTTTTTACAGTTCACTAAAAATTATATTATCGCTGTTTTTGTAATCCGAAGAAAACTTTTTCGAATAGAATGTTAGCCACGGTAAATTACATATTGCATTATTTATATTTTCAAAAGAAACTTCGAAGTCACGCCTCAACATTATACGTAAATAGAAATGTTTGTGATTGTTGAAGATTTTCAGCAAGTACCTGTGTGTAGGTTAGAATCACAAAAAATCTTTCTTCTATTAATTTATAGAATAATTTTGAAACTTATTCAACCTTTATCAAACGTTATGTAAAAGAATGATGTTCTCTAATGATGCTTTGACTTAAACTGACAACTAGAAATATTAGATTACTTAATGCTAATCTAAAAATCTTCAAAATGTTATAGTATTCAATACCCAATGGACTTGTATTATGTGTAAGGTTAGTTAGAAAGTTATTTAACAGGAAAATAAAATGTTTCTTTTCTACTACTAATTAATAAAAATGTGAATACTGATTCATAAAAAATTTAGGACACGACTTACTCATTGTTGCGGACGGACTTCGTCCGTCGTTCCGACGATTAGATTAATATCGAAGAATCGGATAGATCCAACGGAAACGGCGGATCTTGTGAGACCTACCACGGGGCGACCATCGGAAAAGACAGCTCCTTTTCTGTCGATCTTTGTAAACGTACGTAGGCGCGTGCACGCCGGTGCACGGGCGTACCGATCTACACCGGAGACAAGTAGGGTTTTCTGCTAACTTGCGAATTTTATATGCGACCCGCAGAGAGCTACCCGATGGGATCGCTAAGGCATTCGTCGCCTAACATCCACCGGGGAGAGTCGCGAATATCTAGCGACAATAGTCTTCTGTCTGATCTTCTCTAACAAACAATCGATACAACTGTCTTTCGAATAGAGTCGCTGTATGAACATGTTGTGAGGTCGTGGGATAGGGGCAGTTCTGAATTAACCATTTGTGTCTCTATCTAATCAATTCGTCTAATATTTTTCTCTTGTGACAGCTTCGACCTCATAGCTGTCTCCGCAGTAAAGAGAGTTTCTAATTTTTGGTTTTCGGGATTCTGCACTATTTAATATAGAATTCATTTATCTATTTATGTTCGAAATACAGTATTTTAAGGTGGTAGAATTAGAAGGAAAAAGTTACATTTTTGTATCTGTCACGAACGGACTTCGTCCGTTGTTCCGATGATCGGATTGATATCACCGGATCGGATAGATCCAACGTACAATCGAACCGGTCACTTCCCTAAACGACTCTCAGAGTCGTTTATTCGGATTCAGATCGCAATATTCTGTTCCCGTCCGTAGGAGCGTAGGTTCGAACTTAACGAAATACTCGGGTAACTATAATAACCTAACAATCCCCGTTCGTAACACTAATCGTTCACACTTATATTGTATTTGAAAAATAAAATAAGTTTTAAGAAAGAAAAAAAAAGAAAATTTCCGATGCGGAAATCGATTCCCGGGGCAGCAGCGTGGAAGTCGAGCGCCTATCCGCTTAGCTACGCCGCTTCTACGTTTCAACTTACAAAGTTAACAGTATAAGAATATACTGTATATAAGGATATTTTTATTTCTTTACTCGGAAACGGCTGCGAATGGCGCGTTCTGCGTCACACCTTAGATTGCTATTATGAAGTACTTTAATACACCAAAAGAACTTTGGAATCGGTAATCCCAAGATCGCGCCCTCCCCTTGTAAGTCAACAAACTAGTCACCTCTGGTGTGGCCGTACACGTAGCGAAATAAACTGGTCCAATGTATCAGTTTGTTTTTGCCTTCCACTGTGGATAGTCATACAAAAATCCTCGAAACGATGGGAGTGACAATAGGCCCGATAGCCGCGAACTTCGCCGCAGCACACAAGGCTGAACGCATCGCAACTGCAAACCAATGCAGTTCTTTTGAAAACGAGGAAGCCAGGATAGCTCGGTGAAACTAAATTACTGGTAATAATGAGCAATTCGAGATAGCAGAAGGTATACTGTATGGATCGTAAATAGACGATTTATTTAAAAATCTCACACTTCAAATTTCAAACGCGTTTAACTCGGAATGGTGTTTTTTAAAACGGTTCCCTTTTCTCACAGGAAGAGTTTTCAAGCTATCCGTTTGGAATTTGCACAGAACATTCTTCACGTAATTCTTTATGGACGTATGGAAGCTTTTTTTGTTTGAAATCTTCCAAGTTTTTCCTACGAAAAACTGTCAAAAAAATGGCTATATTTCCAACTTTGTTTTTCAAATCACCGGCGTCGGTCAAACTCACTTTATCAAAAAAACCTTTCGCAGGTCCCTAGCGGTTTTCATGCAGAATAATAATCATTTTGGAATTTAGGTCTGCGATGAATCTTGCGCCCACCACTTTGGGCACCATGAGCCAATGTATTTTTGACGAGATTAAAAAAAAAAAAAACAGCGTGAAAAAAAATTGACAGAAATTTGCGAAAAATCATTTTTTATTATTTAAGGGTGCTTCCACTTGAAAAAAATCAGACCGACTAGCTTATCGTATCTACCTACAAAAATCGCAAAAATCGGTTATCTTTGAGACGGTCACACGGTGATGATCCCTTAATGCATTAGTGACTGCGTGAGATAGCGAAGATGCGGAAAAACAGACGATTGTATATTTGCAAGAGCGATTCATTAGAGAAGAAAACGTATCTTGTCCAGTGAAGAGGAAAACAGTACTGTCGCAGGTACAAACGCGCAAGCGAAAAAGAAACCAGGTCGTGGAAGATAGAAGAAAAGCTATGTTAACAATGGGAATGCCAGAATTGATTTTTCTTGTTTCTACTGCAAAGGCCTGGACATATTGCTCGTAACTGTCGAAGGGAGAAGTATAAAGAGTAAAATAAAGGAAGTGAAAGAAGTGAAAAGATTAAGGTGGAGAATACGGTTACCGGTGCGTTTGTAGTGACCACAACAGCAAAGAAATACGGAGTGAGATGCGAAATGAGTTGGAAAATAGCGGCGGTTAGGAAGAAAGATGTACGAAATATCTGGATCACTGACAATGGGGCGTCACGACACCTGAAATACCAACGGGAATAGTTCATAGATTTTTCTGCATGAGATAACGAGAAAATTTTTCTAGAAGATAATGGATCATAGGAGGTAAGAGGATCAGGATCGATACGGATCTGGAAATTTATCACCGATCAGTGGTTTGAAAGTGAATTTAATAACGTTTTGTTTGTACCTAGATCGAGAAAAAATCGCTTCTCTGTCGGTGTGTGCACATTCAAAGACCTGAGTGTGTGTTTTACTACAAGCATCTCGAGATGTTTCCTTCGGAAAAGCTGGTGGTTTTTCTATAGGCGGTAAAAAAATACAAAAAACGGAATGGCACTTAACTGCAGCCTTCCAATATGCACTGCATCGTTTACCCGTACGATTTGCCGACGAACTTTTGGTTTATTGCTGATATCCGCTTGGATTTCAACTTGACACAAATAATGTTTAATACTTTTTGTTCGTCTTCATAGAATCTACGAAACTAGATCTTTAAGGTCGAAAAATATCAATTAGGTCAAGAGTTACCAGCGAAAGACCATGAAATTATCATGGAAAAACAAACAGAACGGACAAATAGTTTTGTTTGTCTCGGCCTGTTTGTAAAAGAGTGACTACCCAAAACTGCTGTGCCCGATGCAACACCAATGTCTGCGTTTTCGGTAACGCGTTACTTATTTAATGAGGTCGCTATAAAGGAGGTCTCGCTTACAGCATACTTCTCGCCACCATGCCATGTCGTTCTTTACCATTTACAGATTACAGCAAAACCTGAAGTTAGTAAGTTGTATTGTTTACTAGTTATCGCCCATAAGAGAATTAATTAACAGTTAGTTTTTACGGAGTTGTGCATTAGCCGAAGCGACACCGATTTTTTTCTCGGTTCATTTTAGATCAATGTATCTAACACCATCATCATTTTACATTTAAGTATAATTGTGCCAGGAGAGGGATTTAAAAAAAAATCATCCCTAGTTGTAAATCGAAATATACTGTCCATGAAAATGAAATCACGATATAAGTATATCTTCCTTTCACGTCTTTAACTACTAAACTCACGATATTAAAGGATTTTTGGCAAGGGGAATTAATTTCTCTCGTCACGAGGTATCGAAATGAAAAAAACAACATTTTTTTCCACCTAGTTGCCTAGAAATGTGAGTTTCGAGTTGCACGGTTCGATTAGAACGCGCGCCACAAGAAATTTGCGCGTGGATATGACTGTCCAGCGCCTTCCTTCATTCTCCGGCCGCGTGGCCTTCAGAGAGACCACGCATGGCGTAGAGTACTTTTCATAATTTTTATCCCCAAACTAATTTTGCATGCAAGCACATGATAGTTCTAAGAATGACATTACTCTAGCTACCGATCATCGTCATATTTTTTTGTCTCGCTAGTCGCTTAAATTGTTGAAAAATTGACTGCTAATTTCAGCGACCTGTATCTGCGCCGATTTTCAAAGAATCTCTAATTTTTTTTCCCAAAAGAAAGCTCTTTCAACGTTCTGTCAATATGAGAGTTTGATTCACGCGATAAATGGAAGCGGATGCCTGTTAATCGCTCTGACAAAAACGCAACAACAGATTAGTTCCTTGCACGGCTCCGAGCAAGCTAAGAGCACAGTAACACAGCTGGACATCAAGGGCATCTACCTGACGGAAGTTTCACTCAGTGCGCGGCATTTTTCCAGCAAGTAACAGTAAAAGCTCGACGGATTTCATAACCTCAAATCGGGAGTGAGGGAGGCAATTTCACTACGTCTACACACAAAAAGTATCGGTCGCCGCACTTACTGACATCTGTCAGAACGATAAATCATCAGACTTGACCTGGTAAACCCATCGCCAACAGCAGGTCTCTCAATAATCACATCTCGGCGACGACTCAGGTGATAACCTTCGGAATAAGCCCGAGACAGGGTCAAATAAGGAAAATAACAGTGAGATCACGACAGAGCGGAAATACGGAATAAGCGAAGAAGGAACAGGAGAGACATCAAAAAGCAGGAAAAATGAACGGGACGCAGGATAAAGAACCACCGGAACGGGTAGAGCGAACAGCCAAACATAGAGAGATCGGGGACGCAAGACACCCCCAGGAGCTCATAAGAGAGATAGGAACATCAAAAAAACCGGGCAAACTCATGAAGGCAGAAGCATTGAAAAGAGAAAGATCGAGCAGCATGGGGAAAATAGAATGGCTGTACGGGAAATCCCAAGGAAAAAGGCAGGTGGAAGAGCTGGATACCTCTAGGGAAGAGCAGGTCTTTGAAAACAATAACAAAATAGTAAGATTCTGCGAGACAAATGAAAAGGCACGAGAAAAGGAAGAACGAAATACGGGTAAAGAAGAGAAGAAAGGAACAAACGAAGACCAGGTTACCCTCAAACAGATCCTGGAGAGCATAGAAGGGATGAGAGAAGAAAATAAACAGGGGAGGAACGAAATGAAGGAAGAGATCAAAAATCCAAGAGAAGAAGTGTCAAAAAGTGAACAGAGGTGGAAAGGAAGGAACAAAACACTTCAAGAAAAATCAACCAAACTGCAAGAGGAAGCAACGGAGCTGAAAAGCGAAAAGGGGGAACTAAGGAAAGGAGAAGAATGAAAGCAGCGAGACAATGGACTGAAAGGAAAAGAAATAAAGAGAAAACTGAAAGAAATCAGGAAAGAACTAGAAAGAAGAAAAAATCTGGAAAAAAACAACTTTATAATAAGAGAACATCTTAGCGAAAGCAGAATACTGGGAAAGCAAACGAGACATCATGATCAAGACAAGCAGGCTAGGAGAAACCACAACATATCTGGACAACGACCTTACGAGGAATGAAAGGGAGATACAAAGAGAAGAGGAAGAGGAAGGCAGCAACGAGGTATAGGGGCAGGTTTTTGGAATACGGTTGAACATAACAGACAGAGGAAGAGGAGGAAGAAGAGAAAGAGGAAGAGAACAACCGCAAGCATAAAATAACCGAACACAAAATTCGAACTCCACTTCTGATATATAGCAGGAGCAAGAATACTTTGAAACACGACATTGGCTGGCAGTTACATCGGTTTCAAATTCTCTATACAAAGACAGCATCAATCTTTCTTCAGCTTCCTTAATTTCTTCCGTGGATGCACAGGGATTATAAAAGTTTTCCACATAGTGCCTCATTGCATCGTTTTTGATAATCAAATCTAATAATTTTCTTCTTCCCTATACCGAAAATTGAACTGACTGTATCATAACTCGTAAGACCGTGGACGAATAGTATAATATCTTTCAGATGTTGATTCTGCGTGCTTTCATCCATTGTATCTAGTTGTTTTGAAGATGCACGTGGCTTCCACATCACAATATTCAAATGACTAGGTGTCAATGCAATCATTAATGCAGCCAAATCGATGTCGGTTCCAGCCACAACTATTCGCTTATCTGGATTTTTCTCAGCAAGATCTATTGCCGTTTGAATAATGAGAGTGTTGGCATCTTCTCTTGCTTGTTTAATTGATAAGTTCGTTTCCGCTACACGAGAGCTTTTTAATTTAGTAATGAAACGAGACTTGTACTTGACATCGGATAAGAACAAGTCCAACTGGACCGTTGGACTACGAACGGAGTCTGTTCGTAACATTTATAACAAATTGTTTATCGAAAAAACAGTGAAAAATTCGATAAAACTAATTTTTTTTTAAATATCTAAAAGCAAGATAAATTATGAATTGAAAAAAATGGTTCCTTAACATTAATCGTAAGTGGTAGAAAAAAATTGTTAATCAAAAAACACGTTTTTCAGGAAAAAAAATTGTTAGGGAACGATTTTTTAAAAAAATCATTATTGGTATCAAGAATTAGGATTCCCAAATAAATGTCCAATCATCTTATAAACAACGCATTTGTTTATAATTTTTTTTCAAACAATAGTAGTTGAAAATTCATAAAAATCATTTCCATGCAGCTTTTGATAGTAAAAAACAGATCATTGAAGATATAATAAATACAATTTTTTTTTCATTGATTAATTACAGTTTTTAATTTTTCAACTACGATAATTGCTAATAAAATAATGAAAAATAACAATTTTTTAACTTTTGCAACGGGGATCTATTCTGAAGCCTTTCAAAAATAGCTTCAAGAAAGGAAAAAAATTTAGGATCAATAGTTTACTAATTATCACACTTGCAATGTTCATGTTCAAGCAGAAAAAAGTTGTTGATTAACTATGGCATAACTAATTGAAAAATCGCGAGAAATATTTTTGCCGGCGGATTATTGTTCATTAATGTATCCAGTAAGTGCCTGAATTTTTTCATTTCTCAATTTTCATATTTAATATGCTTAAATGATTTTTATTGTTCAAGTGCTCGAAGTGGACGTGGCTTGCGCACGTCAGAGTACTCGTTTTCGGCCGTATTTTCAACCTTCTGGGAAAATTATAAATATTGGTCCTACAGTTTCGGCAGTTGGGACATTTTTGTAGGAAATTTCCTCTTCTTTTTAAATTATTTTGAAGTATTTTGAAATTTCAGAAAACTTCATTAGTTTTCGATATATTTGAAAAAAACGGAACCGCCGTTTTTTTTTTAGTAAATTGTTTATAAGTCTTGCAATTTTTTCGAGACATCTAGTAACTTGCACGTATTATCTAGTGCGTTCCTAAGCTACTGCTACTGCTCACTGCCGATGAAATACCAGCTGTAGTGTGCGTGTATAAGTTTGGCAGTCTGATTGTGTGTATACTTATCCCCACATACCAATCTGAAAACATGCCATCCCACAGGTGTATCAAAAACTGCAAAAGTGACGTAACTTTTTTGAAAATGTAAAAATAAATAAACAGGTATTTATGAAGAAATTCTCATTGTTTGTTTTTCTCAATTTTGCGAAAATGAATATTTCACGTTTGAATTTTTTTTCGCGTCTTTCTCATATAGTTTACACATTTGTGAAGTAAGACTTTCAAGATAACTATTATAGGTATGTCCGAAACAGTTGTGATTTTTTATTAAAAAGAAAAAATTCATAGTAAAAAGTGGCTTTTATTATTTTTATCGGTATGGCGCACCACTTTGAATCAATGGAAAAAATACGCCGGAACGACGGACGGAGTCCGTTCATAATAGTATAAAAAGGTATGAAGCTTCCGAAGAAAATAATTTCATAATTTTGCCGAATTCATATCACAATGCAAAAAAAGTTTGGAACAGAAAATTTTTCATTCGCTGGATAATGAAATCCTACATGGCTGTTATATCGACCTAAGATAGCTTCATTATAACCGTACAACATACTGAAATTTTATAAAAATCGATTCATCCATTCCCGAGTAAAAAATGTTTGTCCTTTTTTTCAGTATTTTTTGATTTTCTCGAAAACGCGTCGAGTTGAAAATTTCAAATCTTCAGAATCTTAGTATTCCATGAGTACTAATACAACTCCAAAACGACAACTCAATATTCCTCTGGGGCACTTTTACCATGCTTAACCCCTTATGCCCTCTACAATAGATGCAGAGCTGGACTAGAAATGAAAGTACTCGTAGTGTGAACTCCAGATGGCCAAGTGTGTGGAAAATAGGATTTTTGACGCGGCTCCTGATACCGTGAAACAGCAATTTATGTTAGCATGCATGCCAGGCCGCAGTTGACGTAGGTGTAAGATGTGGACACTCAATGGTTTACAGCGAAATTATTCGTTCACTGAGACCAGATTGCCGCCAACATAATGATAATTTGCACCACAAATATCTCAAGATGTTTCATATTATTACTGAAGTAGCTGGTAAATACTAATAGCGGAGACCTTTGCTGATGTATACTAATTTGTACTAGCTAAACTAAACCAAACTAAACCTCCATAGCGTATCCCGGCTAAGTAATTTTCTTTTTCGCATAAAATATAAATATGATTATGAAAATAATTAATATTGACAAAAATTAATTAAAACATAAATTAAAATTCAGTTTAAAAAGGTAATACTAGATGGAAGTGTAGGTGAAGGGGATAATCGCTACCGTCTGCTTCGCATTGCCACACCGCCGCAGCGAGCATGCCCAGAGTGCCCTGCGGCGATAAATACGCAGGGTCGTACATACAGGTCCTAGACACGAAGCCCATATTCCAATGAAGCCGTGTGGTACCTTAACGAGATCCACTAGTTATTCCGCTCACTGCCACATGGCGCTGCTGTGGGATGATACCCCCACCGCGGTCTCCTGTAAACTAGACGTAAGGCCGATGGCGCATGCGCCTTGATTAGAAGAGTAAAAGAGACAGACAGAAGCTTCCTTATTCTTGTCAAACATCCTCTAACAGCAATGCCCCGTAGTTGCGAGAAATGAAAAATGGATCGGCTAAATGCGCCTACCCCTACCATCGCCGTTTCCAGATCTGTACACGGAGAGGCTTTAAGTATGAATATTTCACTTATTCCGTATGGAAAATTGACATAAAATATAAAAATTTAGGGATAATCGAGGTACTGTTACAAAGAGTCGCATAGTGACTATGAAAATGCCGGGTTGATATATCTTTTTCGAATAACTCCTAAGAATATCAGACTTTTACATAAAAAGAATTACAGTGTATGTAAGTCTTCATATTGAAATCTGTAATGGATACGAGTAACAAAAATTAATATAGAGCTTTGCAAAGAGTGAAATTAAATGTTGTACGTTTCAGTATAAACGCGTGGCGATCTTTCTGAACCATTATCCAAAAAATTGAGGTCACGTGCTGTAGTCACAGTGAGTCATGCGGACCTATGTGTGTCCGCGTGTGTATGAAAAAATCTCACCATTGTTTGAAAAAAAAAACAACTTGCACGGGACTCGATCCGACGATGCAGTGATTACAAAGATGGGACGCTAACCGCTCGAGCGTAGCCAGCTCATGATAATAACTGCAACGCACTGATACATGTTGGCGTGAAACTTATCGATGTGAGCGGGGTCTGGTCTTTCGGCTGAATTCGGAATAGTTCGGAAATGTTCGGCCGTTTTTCGTATAAAGTTTTAGAATTTCTCTTATTTATCGTTATCAGTTTTTCACACTTTTAAATTTCTAACAGTAAATAGTAGTGTTTCTAAACCTACCATGCTAATTCTTCCTCATAAATATTGGGATAATGCATTTACAAATATCATGATTTCACATGAATGTTGGAAGGATTATTACAGTGCTTCGATTATCCCTAAATTCTTATATTTTATGTCAATTTTCCATACGGAATCAAACAAATATTCATACTACAAGTGTCTCCGTGTATGTAAGACCGTGGGCATGCCCGAAATGATGCTGCAGCTTCCCTCTGCTGTCGCCAAGCCGAGTCCAACACGAGCCACGGGGATCGAGCCGATCATCGCCCCAACTAATTGCCGCCGAGCTCCGCCGAAGAGACCCATTCAGCCGGAGAAAAGACCTACGAGAATTCGTCACCCAGGAACCGGGCGTCCCGGAGTGTGCACGTGTAAGTTTTATTGTAAGAATAATTGTGTGATATTTCGAGCGTGACTTCCCCCAGAATCGAGTAAGTCTTTCCCCAAATGTCTTACCACCTCCAAACTACGCTTCCCCCCCCCCCCCCCCCGTGAATCATTCTCCTCACCCTCAGGCCCTCCCGTATCCCAAATTGCTGCGGTTAATCGTTAGATCCCATAGTGCGCAAGTAGCTGGCGCCCAACAACAGTATAGCTTTTCCTAGTATCAGTTCACTTTTTTTAATTCGACGTATAATTGCCCCCCTTCTTTCCACCGTCTAAAGCTCGTTTCCCGCGCGTAGAATATCTTAGCTTTGGTCTCGTTTATTTCAGTTAGGTTACGATGAGGGCACGTATAAGTTGGAAGTTATGATCTGCCCTGTATTTCTTCGACTGATTGCTGTGCTTTGTATCTAGTTTTACTCGTGGCTTGTTTCGTAAGTCCTGCCTATGATTCGCCCAACCCTTTGTTTTCAATCGTTTTTCTTTCTTCCACCCTTGCTTTAGTATTAGTTACATTGTTCTCCGCTTAATATTAATTATTTTCTGTCCACTTCTATTTTTCTGTTTATTGTAATGCTAACTGTGCATTAAATCGAGGAGAATCCTTCTATTGAAATCTGCCCGTTTTGTTTATTTCGATTTCCTCCAGCTCCCTTGCGCCTTTTTTGCTTATATGGTAAGTTTCCTGTGATTTCTTTAGCAAATTCACATGATCCTCCCTTCCCGCAACGAGGGCTTGGTCATGAGATGTATATGTTTGTCTCTTTTTGGTGTTGCTTTTTTGTTTCATGGAGTTTTAAAATACAACACTACTAAAGGAGTTTTCAGTAAATTAAGTCTGCTGCTTTTTACGTGCACATGGCAGCATAGATATATACCTATGTTTGTCTCTCTACAGTGGCACTTCTTCGTTTCATTGAGTTTCAAATCACAACGTTGCTAAAGAAGTTTTCACTTAAAAAATTGAAAATTCATGGAAATCATAGAAGTAAAAATGTTTTTGGAAAATGTTACACATCAACTAGAGACATGTATTCGAAAATAAATCGACGCATGATTGAGATGGACATATGAGTCTTGCAGTAGGTAAATACGTATTAGAATCGCGTACCGTCGGTACGAAACGTCATCAGGTTCGCGTATTTCACGAATGGAGATACACGCAAAAACTATTGCAGCTGAATTCGACTTATCGAGATATTCTACTGGCAATTATCTTTTCAAAATCACCCAATTACTCGCAGTACACAACTGTTTCATGTTGTTCATTTGGAATAATGTTATACGTCAAAATCGATATAAGTCAGCTCAACAAGTTTCAACAATCTTCTATTGTGAGAATGTGACATAGAAATGCCTTTCAATTAGGATATCAATACATCTAAATCAGATATATTCAGATATTTGGGAGTTAGAAACGCAATTCGTTATTTTCGTGCCTTCTTACAATCAGGGGTTGATCGTTGACCCGTTCATTGCGAAATAGGAATGCAAACATAATTGTTTCAAGATAACTCATAAAAAAGCATAATTTAAAAGGTTACATGATACTCACAACTGGTACAGGTCGATACAAACAGCATGAATCATGCTCGAGTGCGCCGGATCCTGCAGCGCTATTTGGCTGCAACTGAAACATGGTAAGCAACACATACATAACAATCACTGGATCTCATTTATATTTTAGCTACCAACTAAAAAATGATCTAATATTCTGCATTGAGCACCCGTAACAGATCAACGATGATTTTGAAAATATGAAATTCTCTTGTTATAATAATAACGTTAACACTATTTAACTATTTTCTGAATAGACAACAGTAGATTTATGGATATTCGTTAAAATTCAACAAAACGTTCAATGAATAAACGATCAACTAAGGATTTTTACTAATACTACATATTCCAAAAATTACAGTGCGGAACAGCGATTCATACTGTTTAATATAAAATAATATTTCATGGCAGATAACACCATTTCAGTGAATAATATTGCAATAGAATGAAATGTACAAAATGGAACAGAAAAATAGATAAACATAGCATGACATTGTAATTAGTTTGGTACATGATTAGGATCACTACTGACACTTCATGTTACTCACATGTTCAGTATCTGCCCTTCGGTTTGGTTCCATCTACACACGAATGAGAGCAGTGCGCGTTAATCATTGTGATAAACCATCACCGATGGGTGTCCACAACCGTGTATTTTGCAATCGAAATCAACTTATTACAGACACCCGATGCTGGCCAAAAATAATGCGTTTGGATCAATCTACCCATACAACACTGTTTTCTGGCTAAATTTGACTTGACTTGTCAATCCAAACAATTGATGACGATTTACTTGTCTTGAGAGGGTATTCTAGTGTAGAATTTTGAAAAGTTCGATTTGTTTGTTGCTGCATATTTACAAAGTTTAGACCTTCAAGAATATATCCTCCAAAGAAATTTCAAAATTTTCATTTATTTACGGAGTTATAGCTCTTTCAGTGACGTGATAACTGAGCAAGCTAATACTTTGCTCAAATCCAGGAACGAGTTTTTCTCGACCTGTTCGAAATGATATCTCAAGGCCTACTGAGCCAATTCACTTGAAATTTGGTCTGGGCCTTTTCTATACATTACTCTATTACCCGAACTAGAACTATATCGAAATTTCAATTTTTACTATTTTTAAAAAAGGGCATAGCGGCATAAGCATGGTGAAAGTGCCCCTGAGAAATATTCAATCGCCATTTTGGGTTTATAATGATGATAATGAAATACTAATGTAAGATCCAAAGGATTTCAGATTTTTAACTCGACGTGTTTTCGAGAAAATCAAAGAATACTGAAAAATAGATAAACATTTTTCACTCGGGAATGGATGAATCGATTTTGATGAAAAGGTATACCCCAATCAGATAGGTGAAATGCCCTCAATTTTTTTTTGTCAAAATATGAATCTAGAAAGGTTTTTCAGCTCGCCGAGAGATCTGCGGTTTGACGGAATTTGCTAGTCCAACGGAAAGGTGTGGGATCCGTTCTAATGGTCTTTCCCATCACTCCGATTCCAGGTTTGTGATAACATTTAAAATCATACCAATTAAAATAATAACAGCAGCAATAATAATAATTGTTATGAATGGACTCCGTCGGTTGTGGGACGGACTGGTTGCTATCAGTGAATCCCGTGAATCTCGAAACTGCGTCATGGGAACGACCGTTAGAAGAGATCGCACGCTTTTCCACTGAAGCAGCGGATTCCGTCCAGCCGCAGAACTCGCAGACAGCATTCCACTACGTGTGAAATAGGACCCCTCTTGACAGAATATATTCTTACGCGGTTCGTCGAGAACTAGTCGAGTCGCTTTTATCACCTATTGTAGATTCGTGGGATATGGCCAACGTTTTAATGAATCATATATAGATTCTCTTAATTATTCGTCCGAGTAACATCAACCTGATCACTCTCCCCAAACGACTCGCAGGTTCAAGGCGCTGCTCCCTACTTCCTTTTAAAAACTCGCGATCTAGGCGTTCGGATCGTACGGAGCATAATTCCAATTGTAAGAATAGCAAATTCAACAACAATAATTATGATAAAATAATGATAACCACATCAACGACAACAACAATAATATTAAGAACGGGCAGCGACATTGGTAATCCTTCAATGAAATGAGAAAAATAACAATCATTTATTCGGATTATAATGACGAATATTACTGTTGTATTGCTGTTATTATTGCTAATATTATAGGTATCGATTTCATTGTCCTCGCACTTGTTCTTGCACGAGTTAGTACTATTGACGTTCTTATAAACATCACTCATTCGGAAGGTTTTGTATTACTTGAGATTCGTTATCCGAATTTTAGAAAGCCTATAACTGAAAAAGAACGCATTTCGAGACCCATATTTCATTTGTAAGTTTGTCCCAGACAAGAAGGACTATCATTTCACGAAGTTATAGAATTTTTTACCAAGATAAATCTTCTTATGCATTCGGTACGGGGTTCCTTGCTAAAATTCGTCTGCCTCTAATGTAGTAAATCTGATTGAATCCGCTGCGGTATTATGAAATACATCAGAGATACAGTGGATTTGTTATTAAGTATTTTCTGCGAACCCTTATTTGTTCGTTCATTGTAATATTTTGTGACAAATTCATTGCATCCTCACTGTATTGAAGTCATTCTTATAATAGCAATATCAGTTTGAATCGACTCCGTGAAAATAATACGCACTACAATTGTGTAATTGTATGATGCTAATGGGAGAAAAAATATTCAAAGTTTTTCAAATTATAATTCGAAGTGAAATCTTCAACAGAGATCTGACGAGGAAAACGGATATTGCAACCGGTTGATAAAATATAGATATTGGTGATGACGAAGCATTATTGGAACCTGAATAGTGAACCACATTTGATATATACTTATTATTATCACCTGAGAAATAGGTTGCTTGTTTGTATATCTTTTTTTGTTAATATGCAATTATTGGTTCCTCATCACAGATCATCACAAGCAGCTTAATTATTGACACAAACATACTTCCAAGGACGGAATAATTTTACGCGCATACCTGATCTTCGATAGTCCGATGATCCGTTTCTTGCAGCCATGTACCGAGAATAACAGAATCGTCAGCGTGACATACTACTCGCAATAACGAAGTTGTCGTATTCCCAGAATTTTCTGTCAATGTGAATTCTGACACCAACATTCTCAAAAGATGTGTATATGAACCTGCAAAGTAATGTGAATCATTGATCGAATGTAAATCTGTAATTCGCTTTATTTTCTTCCACCCAAGAATCGATATCTACCTTCGAAAGTTTGCGATGGTAATAGCAATAGTGTTTCGTATAAGCGTAATCTGACCATAGCGGCAGGAGCTTTTAATTGGTGGCCATAGTTTTTGAGGACAGTCGATAAGCTGAAACAATAATTTTTATCGTTGAACCTACTTAAACCTAACATTCGAGTCGCAGCACTTATTATGTATTGTATCCATTCCAAACATGTAATGATCTCTTGTTCATTTGGTTTGTTGTTAATTCCGAATGAATCACTATTATTATTCGCGTTCACGTTTTTTAGCACGAGAACCATATGAGATGTGAGAAAATTGGGTCAATTTTCGAAATACCGGGTTGCTCTATATTTTCACTGTTCCATGAACAGAGACTACAGTCACAATATTTTATGAGAAAAGCTGTTTTTCTTGAATACTTTTTGTTGTAAGTAAGCAAAAAGACCGAAGTTGTGTCAAGTTTTGTTCATCAACACGGGCAGATACTTCCAAAAGGTAGCGTAGGGATGCGTAACCATCATTACCTGAAGATGTGGTTTTCTTTTTCAAAAGGAAAGAAATTCGTCGGCGAACTCCTTTCGAAATGTGCACAATATATTCGGATAATTAATATTAAACAACATCGCGGTATTAAATGTCCGTAAAGATTTGCAACTGGACTTGAAATCGCTTATAAATGAATTTTTCTCGAAATATGAAGTCGGAATGGTATACTCAGTACTAAACATCTAGTTGCACTGCGATACCAATGATGAAATGTTTGAAGAACGCGTCTGTCAAATTTTTATTTGACTCCTCTCTCTCAGGACAGTCGGGCTTGCTTCTGTCCTGAGAGTTTGAAGCTGCCGCCAATTTCCGTCGATGTATCTTATCTAAAAACTTTTCGACCTGTGCCAAAATTCCATCACTTGGAGGTTTCGAAATTACTTGGCTTCAAGTATCAAGAAATCTTGAATAATATATCCCAGATTAGAATATTTAAAAAGTGAAATCATCACAGATTCAGTGTTGGATCTTCGAAAAAATATTACATAAATTATATCTATTTGTTGATTAGTTTGAAAACCGATGGTCGATGGTCATTTTTTTCAACAGAGTGACTAGTCGCCGAACACCATCCAAAGGACTACAGAAAATAATTCAATTTTGAGAAAACATCTTATGAGAAAAGATGGATTCGCCCCCAGCGCAGGTTGAGAGTTTCTCTCATAAGATTTTTTTCTCAAATTTGAATTATTTTCCGTAGTCCTTTGGATGGTGTTGTGCGACTAGAGTCACTCTGGTATTACTCTTCTCTCCATTGTTTCATCATTGGCTGATTTATTTTTGGTCGTTCGTATGTCACAACCCATTTTACTGGTGTTCCTAATGGCATATCGTGGCAGTGGAATGCTCTTATCTTGAATGTTTGCGAAGTCGGATATAGAGAAATATTGTACGATATGAAACTATTTTTACGGCTTTCGGATCGCGCGGAAACTGTAATAGAATAGTTTCGAGCATTGAAAAATTCTATGCTTGAATCGCTAGTGGTCTTTTCCCGAAGCTACTGAAATATTATACCATCTAACGCCTGTACGTTTTTGGATAAGAGTTCGATGAAGATTTCCCAACGAACAAGGCATACCGATGTGCAGTTTTCAATAAAATGTGGTTACAAACTATTATCTACTAGTGGGCACTTGAAGTTGGAGATGTACGTGGTATTCGACTATACATTTAAGTTCGACCAACTGTCCAACAATGGTAAGATAAAGAGGATCAAACAATCCTCGAAAATAACGATAACTTTCGTCACAGTGTGTAAAAGTTGATGATGCCCGAAAATGAATTGAAACAGGAATTACTTGGTGAGCATTGCGAGCGCAGATTCAATCGGGGTAAAAAGCCTGCGGGTGATGTCGTCATTGAGGAGATCCGAGCAATGAAGCAGGAAACTGTGCATCGCCGAAAGTGCTCCAGTTCTTCCTTCGAGTGTAACTTGCCAGGTGAACGCGTCACCGCGAGCCTTTTCACTTTCAAGCTCTTTATTAGAACGCGGAAAAGAGTTTCTCCACAACAGCAGCATTCTTGGTAACAAACCTCTGACGACGGCCACTCCTACAGAACAATGTAATGGAATTTTCGAAACGAATAAATGAGCTGAATATCTGACACATCACGTCCGGGAATTCAATTCAAGGAACGGCGAAAAATCGTAAATAATTGATAAATCTCTATTACCCAGAGTCATTATAGCTCCGATTAGCAACCAGCCAGCGTGAGTTCTATTCAAGGATAATCGGCTGTTTTGACTTGCACTTCGCAGCAGCTCTTCGGCGGTATTGAATATGATCTAAAACATTATGAATACGGATATTATATTAACACCACAATCATGGTAACACAAAAATTATGCATCTCATCTTATCAACAATATCTAATACTGAGTAAATTGGAACAGAACAGATTTCAGGTTGCATTCAATCCAGCGTACCGCTTTATGCTATTTCTCTAAAAAAATTAGGCTTCATCGCTTTGCACAAAAGCGATATCAGGAGTTTATGCTTATTCAGCGGTTGAAAAAGCCCATTGGCGAGATTTTTTATTCTGGTGAGGGGGAGGATTGCAACAGAACTTTTTGAATAACATGATCCACTGCTACGGAGTATTTATTTAGCGTTGAGTTGATGAATATTCTTTCAAGAATCGGTGATAAAATATCGGTTTTCAATGTGAAGAACACCGAGCTGAGTCCGCGTTGCGTGGAACTTCCCTTCGAGATAACATGTTCATTATAAAATTCAATGCGAACAACCGTTGGATAAATCAATATTCTATCGGAACCGACGCAAGATTTTCTGATTTCAAATCAGGTACTAACGAAGCAGATTGAAATTTGAGAATATTCAGTTCCATTTAAATCTCCGATATGGTCACACTTTGGTACATGTCAAAATCGGATAACCAGAGCCAATCTGAGGTATCTTGGCGCCTTAGGCAGGAAACTGGAAAGGCGCCCGTTTCGAAAAATTCACGACAAAATAAAATAGCGAACCTCCATACTAAGAAAACACCGGGAGTTGGCCTAATAAACGGACAATTCGTGAAGAAATTGCCACCTATAATAATAAGACTCATCGCGATAATCTTTAATGCAATACTGCAAGTGCAACACTTCCTGAACTCCTGGAAATTAGGTCAAATAATAATGCTATCAAAGCCGACCACAAATCCTCGTCAAGCAGGGGCATACAGGCCAATCCCGCTCCTCCCAATACTGTCGAAGATGATGAAAAAAATCATACTGATACGTCTGAAACCCATGATAGAAACAAAAGACCTAATACCGAAACATCAATTTGGATGCAAGAACAAATACTCCACCACACAGCAAGTCCATAAAATAATTAATGAAATACTTATAGCGCTTGTGAGAAAAAATTTTTGCTCAGCACTATGCATGGACATCGAGAAAGCTTTCGATAAAGTATGGGACAGGATTGCTCTGTACAATCAAAACACGTTTCTCGAAACCAATATTCAATTTGTCGACGTCATATCTAACTAACAGGACATTTACAGTTGAAGTGAAAGATGCGCTCCCGGAGATAAAAGACATACAAGCAGACGTTCCCCGGAGAAGCGGACTCCGACCGACACTGTACACACTCTATACAGCTGATATTCCAACTCACATAGACGCCAAAATATTTACCTTGGCGGATGACAGAGCCATCTTGACTACTCACCAGAAAAATCAAATAGCTAATGCTCCACTGCAACGCCACATCACGAAAATAGAACAATGGCTCAGCAACAAAAAATTGAAGTCAAACCCACAAAATACAATCACATAATCTTCACGCTGCGCAAACGTAATGATCCAACAATAAAAATAATTAGCACAGAAGTACCACTCACATACCAAGTCTGATACCTAGGACTAACAAGGAAACCTTTCGAACCCGAACTCGCCGATTTCGATGATCTTGATATATGTTGTAGAACATCGAAAAATAAGAGACACGTATTTTTTTATATGTGCTCTAAAGCACGTTTAGGGGGTGAAATCTAGCCTCGAAGTTCACTCCTTAAAAAGTCTTTGTTCGATATATCTCTGCTTCTAATTGGTATTCCGCGACGGAACCAATTGGAAAATGCTCTTTGCGGCGACGCGAAGCTACTAGAAATTGTTATGGCCACGAGGGTTGCAACCCCTATTTTTTATACCGGAAAAACCACATTTTTCGAAGATATTTTCGTTGTACTGATTCGAATATTGACTTGAAAATTGAAAAATAAATCTTCTGGGCGGTGAAATGGAGTAATAAATAAGTTGATGTATCCAAGGATTCCGCGTTAACCACCCCCAAACACGGTTACTACCCCTTCAGACATTGGTCATCTGCAATAATGAAGAAAATGTTTTTCTCAAGAGAAATACGAATACGATATGAATTGAGATATCGAATATCTTATATTTAAAGTGATTCATCACGAGGCAATAATTTCATCATAAAATGGATCACCTTGGTCAAGATAAACTATAATTCGCGAGTGACTTTTTATTCCATCAATTCTTCTTTTCGTCCAATAATTTTTTACGATACTGTTTATCACCGATTATTCGTTTCGTAACTCATCGGTCGGGTATATATGTCGTGAAACTCCATGCTCGGGAATAAATGTAGTCTTTTGGAAGCATTGAGTAGGTTTGTTCCTCCATCCGGACTCAACAATGAGAATCAATCCTTTGACTGTTATACATTTATTATCCGCGTTTTTTCAAAATATTCAAATACAAGATGGAACGGCCAATCATAGAGAAATGGAGTTAGCAGAATCGATTAAATATATACTGATAAGTGCCACAAATGATTTCAATGACGTAGATATGATTATTGGAGAGACATTACATTTTCAAGAACAGTACAAAGATCACGCAGCAAAAATAGTTGAAGATACAATACAGCATCATTTTCCTAATCCTGTTGAAGCACCAACAAATCATTGTACAGAATGCTGTTCGTGGTAATCAAGAAGTTATCAACTTTGGAAAATCGTGTTTATATTATGTACATATAAAAATACTCAAAATATTCGAAATCAATTTGGTTTTTTCAAAGTAAAGTGCTCACAGGTCTCATTTTTAATTTTTTATTTCAACAATCATGGAAATCAGGTTCAGCTGCATATGTATTGACCCAGAAAACTTCAATACAAAAAACTAGAACTAATTCTATAGCTGATGAATATTTTTCAAATTCTCAATTTGAAGTGTATTATTCTATAAATTCATAAAAATAATGGTAATCTTCATAGAAATGTTTGAAACATAATGATTTCTTACACCAGCCGCATCGTATCATAGCAATATCATAGCCGCGGAACACCAATTAGAAGCAGAGATATATCGGAAAAAGACTTTTTAAGAGTGAACTTTGACGGTCGATTTCACCCCCTAAACGTGCTTAAGAGCACATATAACAAAATACGTGTCTCTTATTTTTCGATGTTCTACAACATATATCAAGATCATCGAAATCGTCGAGTTCGGGTTCGAAAGGTTTCCTTGTAAGTAAGAAGTTAAACCGAGATCAAGTCCACCTCAAAATATGAATAATTCCCCAACCTTTGATTTCAATTTTCCGTTCAAAGACACAGCCCCACAAATAAAAATTCTGAGCGTTGGACTAGACCACTATATCCTTACGTTTTCGGGGTCGCTGAATCCGAATCCGGGGTCAGTTTGGCCTCATCAGGTCGCGTCAAAGTCATTTCGAGTGAAAATAAATTATGTGTCAATATGTTTTCGAGGTCGCCGAAATCCAATCCGAGGTCTGTTTGACCACAGGGGGTCAAGGTCAAGGTCGTTTCAAGGTCAAATTTTTAAATATACACAAAGTGAGAACAAATAATATCTTTGTATTTTTTCAGGGTGCTGGGTCCGAATTTAGAGGCAATTTGGTTCCATCAGATCCAAGTCAATGTAATTTAAAGTTAAATTTACAATCAAACTGGTATGCCAGGAAAAATTATATTCTTAAGTTTCAGAGAAACGTGGATTCTTTTCACGTGACGGGAATATCTGAAAGATTTGCAAATAAAATTGATGAAGTATGACGTAAGCCTTGAGTGATCCTTAAGCTTCTTCCATTGATCGTTTTTTATTGTATCCGACTCTTTTATTCTGGAACGATCTCAGGACTGGTTGTCTTTTACGGTTCTGGATCAGATTTAGCGTTGATTTTTTCGTGAATTCTGGTTTGTACTGATCTTGACGACCCTGTGTGGTCAAACAGCCCTCGATTTTGGATGCAGAGAATTTAAAGACATACAGAGATATCATTTGTTTTCACTAAAGTATATTTTTGAAAATTTGATCTCGAAACCACCTTGACCTTGACCTTGTAGAGTCGAGCAGACTGCGGATATGAATTTAGCGACC
Organism: Arge pagana; assembly: GCA_963969455.1. Classification (NCBI taxonomy): domain Eukaryota; kingdom Metazoa; phylum Arthropoda; class Insecta; order Hymenoptera; family Argidae; genus Arge; species Arge pagana. The sequence goes on along the minus strand of OZ018310.1, from coordinate 12,804,669 downwards.
TCGAAAACAGTAATATATGGTAGTCTAATTCGATGCATGGAATTTTCTTTTGTGGAGCTGTGCAATTTAAATGACGTGGAAGAAAAAAAATAGTGTATCACCAATTTAAAAATTTAGTTCGTTCGTTATTGTTCAAAATTGTACGTCCAATTAATTTATTTAGTTTCGTTAACAAATTATTCTGAGAATTTCAAGCCAGGTTAGTGTCACATGCTGGTAGAAACTTCTGGAATCGATTTCTGAGAAACGCAAGCATGATCATTGTCACGCGCCGGTATAAATTTCTGCAAAGATCCTGAGTCTCTCTTATCTCATAAGATTCCGTGAGAACGACATAAAATGCGATATACATAAGAGGAAGCTCCTAGTAAAGGGTTGCCCCATCTTGAATAATAATAATATTCAATCGTTATTTATCGATATTTCTGAGAACTCTCCTAGCTTGGAAAAAATTCTGAGAATCGCAAACTGGATCATTGTCATCCGCGTGCGCGAAACTTCTGAAGAACGCTTTGAATCGTTTGCGTGCGGGTGGAAATTTCTAGAATAACTTCGTTCTTATATTTGATTCAGATCTTCATCTTGGAATTTTTGATTCGAACGATGGTTGCGGTGGAAGTTTCTAGCGGTGGAAACTTTTGTACCGTTTGACTCCCAAATAACGTGGGTAACATAAGAAAAAAGGGGGCGCTAATTATGTCGGTAACCAATCTTGGAAGGCTAATGATCGATAATTAGCGTATGACCGATATATCTTTACCAAGTATCGGTAAGGTAGAGCATGTGAATATTAGATTAGAGGCGCCTAATATCGTATTGAGGGTCTGTGGTAATAACTTAGGACTGCGTGACGTAATTCAAGGGTGTGTGACGACCCCAATATCGATCGCAGCGCCATCTATCGCATGGAAGAGTACATAACGTTGGTAATAACGCCATCTATCGGGCGAATGATGTCCGTAACGTAGGACGTTGGTCCCAAATCCCAAATCTTAGGACAAAGATAGGAGGTATTGTGTAATCGCAACAAAAATTGGTGCCCAGGCGTTTTAGATGTCACCAAACACGAATCAGAAGTCAAGTTTTCGGAGAACAAGATGGCGGCTCAAAAATAGCGAAAAATTTCCTTCAAAATTCAATTAATTATCACGAAATCTGGTACTCGGGGGTTTTCGAGGTCATTGAACACGAATCTGTGTTGAAATAACGGAAGATCATGGTAATACATGTATGTGGGACACAGTAGATATGTAAAGTATCGGAATAAATAATACAAATTCGAGTATATTCATTCATTTATTGAAAAATTACATTCAATGCAAACAGTTAATAAACAAACTTATTTTCTGAGTAGGGAAAATGAATCACTATCTGCAGTTGCAGCATAACTATCGTCATCACAATCACTATATTCACGCGGGTTAAAACATCATCATTATGAACACTAGCTGACTTTAACAACGAAATTGCTTCACGTGATAAAGATTAGGTTGCCTTTGCCGGCGGCTCACGTAAACTCGAAATGACAGGGTCGGATGAAACCGGAAACTTTCTTGTACATTTTTTTCACGATCCTCGATGCTTTTCTCATTTGAGGACCGCTTGTTAATATTTCATTTCTACGAAATATGTAAAAAGCACTAAAAAAAAAGAATCCAGGCGTGCAGGGAAGATATTAGGTACCGTAGATGATCTTGGTTCATTTTTTTCTTCAACATCTCGAGGATGTCATTAAACTCTTTTGATGTACTGCCGCAAAGATAGCATCGTTGAGAAGATGTGGTGGATGTGATTGAGTTACAAACTTTTCCATCGACCATTGTTAACGTTAATTTTCAGGTTACATTAATTTCCTCTCTATTAACAAGCGTATGAAAAGATTGGAGCTGATTTATTCGTTCTTAGATACAGTTTACTTCAGCTTGCGTTCCTTTCGCAGTCTCTTTCGAAAACTTGATTTCTCTTGGTCTACCAAATCGAGGGGATGAGGGTCGCGAATTTTTCCAAATAATTATGTTTTTGTTGTTCACCTCATCAACAAACATGAGCCACAGTGGCACAAGCGAAGTAAAGAAAATGGTCGCATCGGATTTACCTCTATCATCATTGCTGAATTTTTATTTAAAAGTGCTTCACCTGGATGTTCCATCGCATCCCCAATTGGAAATCAAATTCAATTCAGTAATTTTATCGGATGAGAGGCAGTCAAAACGTCTTCTTGTAATGACAGTATGCGGCTCGCTGTGGGAATCCAACAGTACTTGTAGTTCCACTTCTACCGTACTTGCACTCATGGTTATATCATCTTTAGGCGGATAACATTTTTTTTACGAGCAGCACACATTTGTAAATTGGATATAATTTCGAGCCAAGCTCTAGCGCTCCGAAACGTATTTCTATACTACTCAATCATCAGATCCAGAGCAGCAGCATCGGAATAGCAATCTGCTGAAACAGTACGTAAACACTGCCTGCATTCCGAAGCTCTTGTGGACTACCCACGGTGACTGAAATGAATATATTTTTGCGCATACCATTCAAAGGACGATAGAAACTAATTTTAATTTTTGGGGAAACATCTTGTGAGAAAAAACTCCCGACCTGCGCTGGAGGCGAACCCAGCATCTTTCAAATGCCGGTCGAATGCTCTAACCACTGAGCTACGCAGGGAGTTTGTAGAATCTTTTCATTTTGATGCCATCTCGCGTTCAAATTATTTCCTGTCTTATTTCTGCGAATCTTTTTCGAGTGACAAGTTCCGAAGTTATAACGATCTGACTCGGTTCCGGGTTTGTAACATTCCCGTCAAATATCGTTAATAACCCCTTGCCCCCCCCCCCCCCCCCCCCCCCCCCAAATATATTCACTTCATTCGACAAATATGACCATCGAGATTCTAGCTATTCAATATACCCACGATGACATCTTGAATGACCTTTGCGGCATTCAATTTTCCATCAGCTCCAATATTCAACTGAGTGGCAAGGGCAAGCTCTTCAGTACTAGACTGGTTACATATATTTAAAAAATTTCTTCGTTTTGTCCGTTCGCCCGAGTTCTCAAAACTTTTCGTAGGGCGATGACGAGTGCCAACTGCAGGTGATTTCTTTTTTTCTATAGAGTGCCTGACCTCATTGTTCCCGAAGACGACCAATGTGCTCAACCAATCCGTATTTTTTTGGAGACACACAGTCTTCCTAGCTTCTTGCCTTTTCGTTCGCATGGAGTGAAATAATTGACGAATCGTTTGTTTCTCAGTCTTTGATAACGTATACGAGCAGCATAGTTTTTGAGACAAATGATTCTCGTTGACTTCATGAGCTCCTTTTGCATTGACGTTTAAATGCTTCCGAACAAAGCGAAATATTTCCTCGCGAGTTTAGCAAACTTCACTGTGTGTCCGCGAGCCTAGAAAAAAGAATTCAATAATAAGATAACATGCCGCCGAGCCTGAGGCCAATTCCTACGTCTATTTATAAGAAAAATCATTGAAACGAAAAAGGCAGCCTAAGCAGCTAATCTTTAGTTACGTAATACTCAAGAGTCTAAAGAATGATATGAAACCTGTCCGGTCACTTGATTATATTTGATTATTAACTTTTAGTCAATATAAACATAATTTTTTGTCGCGGGCACGTGAATACACAGTAGATGTTTACATTTCTTGTTACTTGGCGTGGGGTTATTATGAAAAACTGTACTGATACAGAAAATGTACTTACTTCCAGGAGAAGATTCCATTTTGTAGAATTGAAATAGCTCAATTCTACTTGAAGTTAATACAATTTGAACACAGCCGAAGTTTTAGAGCGTAGCGTACGACCGCCGCTACCTGCTCACATGTTTTATAACGAATGGAATTCCAACGGCTAAACGCAATATCTGCCACTTCCCGATCTGTGAAAGGGGCGCTAGTAATACCCCTCTACCTGACCCAATACTTCGAATTCCTCAAATAGAAACTTCATTTTTCGATTTTCGTCCAGCGATTTGGGATTTGGGACCACCTTCCCACGATATGAAAATCTTGGAAAATATTCGTGCTACAAAAGTGGTTATATTGACGCAAAACCACAGAAATTTAATTATTCCGTGAATTTTGGGGATTCATGCAACATACAATGCGAAATCGAAGGATGTGAAATTATTGCCGTTATACGATGCGGATGGTATAAAAAATCATTATATTTTGAACGTTTCTACGAAGATTACCATTATTGATATGAGTTTATATATGGATACACTTCAAATTGAAAATGTGAGAATAAAATTAGCAATAAAGGTAGTTCTCGAATTTTGTATTGAAGTTTCCTGGGTCAATGCAGGTGAAGCTGTAAAATTACAAATGATATCTGTAAGCAGTTCAATCTGCAAAAACTAAATATAGCCGCTCTGTAAATACACCAAGGACAATATTATTTATTCTATGCACCCAAAAATATCGAAATAGCTATGGTAATGATAATATTTATAATAGATTTGGCTCTTCCAATATAAAAAATATGCAACACCCATCGTCATCACGTCTAGTAACTCCAGATTACCACAAAGAGCACTTTCCAATCGGTTTCGACGCGAGATATCAATTATAAGCAGAGATATAGCGATGGAAAATATTTTGGGGTAAGTGTTTCTCGCCCCCTTAATGATTCACTACGATGAATGGTGATATAACTTTTGTAAATAAAAACAATCAATATTTAGCTCGTGCGACGAGTATTTCTCTTGAGAAGAATAAGTACTTTATTGTTACAGATGAGCAATGCTGAAGGAGTAGTAAAAGTTTTTGGGGATGGTTAACACAAAATCCTGGACCATGTCAACTCATTTACTTTATTTTTGACGAAAACACTTATTGTTGAATTTTTGAGTTAATATTTAAATCATTACTGTTACGGACGGACTTCGTCCACCGTCCAACGGTCCAGTTACCAACGGATTCCGCCGACCTGGAATCCGAATCATGGGAAAGACCGTTGGAACAGATCTCACACCTTTCCGCGGAATCAGCAGATTCCACCGAGCCGCAGAACTCTCGGAGAGCGCTCTGCGGCGAGTGAACAAGACCCTTTTCCTGAATTAGAGAATCATTGCGCGAACCGTCGTGGGCCGCACGAAGGGTCCGCGAAGGCAGTCATCGCCGAACGATCATCCAAGACAGTCCTCTCGCTGATCTTGCTAATTGTTAACCGACCAAGTTTTCATATCGCACGAATATCACAAGTCCTCATATTAGAGTCGCTTTATCAACATATTGTAAGGTCGTGGGGTAGGGCAACCTCATGAATAAACCCAATTGATACTACTTTCTCCCAATTACTCGTCTCGAACTACAACCGAACCCGTCACTTCCTTAAAACAACTCAGAGAGTTGTACGCGCAGCTCCCCCGAACTCTGAATAATCGACGTTCTAACCGCTCGGAACGACCGTTACTACGCGAAAACAACATCCAACGATCGCGTTCGTAACAATTACAATGAAAATATGAGCAAAAAATTCAGTTTTTCGAATATAAAAAATCGGGGCCGCAACTCCCATGGTAATAACAGTGTCTAGTCACTTTGGATTAACACAACGAGCATTTTTCAATTGGTCTGGTTGCGAAATATCGATTAGAAGCAGAGATATATTGAAACAAGACTTTTTAAGAAACCGCTAAACGTGCTTGTGAGCATGTATAAGACAATACGTGTCTCTTATTTTTGGATGTTCTACAACATACATCAAGAGCATTATAATCGGTGAGTTCGGGTCGGTGGGTTCCTTGTTAGGTAAACAAATCGAGTAATACTATTTACTTTTTAGTTCGATCTTCTATTTTTGCGCTTCAGCTATATACAGCCATCGACGATATCATAGTAATACATCAAGAACTGGTCAGCATACCTTTCCTTTCGTGTGTGGAACTCCTAGTGGTGATAGTCTGACGCTCCCCAAAACTGCTGCCAGGGCGCTGCTGTATCCTGCAATTGCTTCTGGTGAGCTTCGCATGTTGTCAATGGCCTCTACGCAACGATCGATCAACGGTGTTATCTGACTTGGTACAGCAACGCAAATACAACGCAAACACCAAGCTGCAGCTAGTCTTGCCGCTTGGCAAGGATGTACCAGAACAGCTATCGTGGTCTCGATTAAGCCTGAAAACCCAAACAGTTCGATCGAATATATATATATATATATATATATATATATATATATATATATATATATATATATATATATATATATATATATACAGTTTCCCTACGAGATACCATTCATAGTCGAATTGCTTTTCGGCCCCTTATCAATGACCGGAAGCAGTGTTTGTGAGTAATAAATTGACACATCGGTCAGGCTGTTGTAATGCGTAAGTACTTCTGGCATCGGACATCACATATCCGTAAGCATTCCGCTTTATACTCACTCAGAGATTGGTCAGATATGAGGTTGCAAGCAGTTGTGCCTAATCCTAGAATTAGGTTTCCCATTTCTTGCAATGCGCAGACCAATAGGTGTTGACCGAACAGAGTTTCTTGGTTGCAGTCTTTTGCATTTTCAGGACTGAAGTCTGTAAGATGATTTACATGAATTATATGAGCCATAAAAGTAATAAGAGAGACAATTGTTTAAATATCGCGAAGACGATGAAGTCTGTTTTCTAAATATTCAAATACATTTTGCACTTGATATTATAAAAATAGAAAATGAAGTATTACAGTCGTTTGTTGTCGTAATTCACAAAAATATAGCATCTGCCTGCTATGACGTCCGCTTAGGATATCCATTTCCTTCCGAAGTTATTATAAACGAATTTTACTGTACACGATTTTGATGGGCATCGCGAGCCTACCTGAATTTACTTACCAATAGAATTCATTTGCTTCAAAATGATATGCGCTATTTCTTTACAAGCAGCAGCTTGGGCTCCTTCGCCCAATAATTTTCCGATGGTACCCCTCAAAATGAAGTTGATACATTTTCTCGAGTAGACGGCATCGACGTGAGAACTGGCAGCCTTAGGATTGGCGACGAGATCCAGAACGTGCGCGACCAGTTTGCGGATATTGCGTTCAAGCCATGTTCCTCCGAGAATTTGTACGAAGACAACGTAAGCCTGAGGAATACGAGCGTTAGTTTATTGGACAAATTAGTTAGTTTTTTGGGAAACATTTATCGATTGATCATATCTTACGTGCGTAACGCCGACTCTGACTTCGCGATTCACGCCAGAACTACCCTTGATCATTTCCCCGGTTCCTTTCAAAAATCCTGCTCCACCACGCAGAAATCCCGACATTAGAATATTCAGAGTCTCATCCAATGATATCGGTTTGTATCCCTTGATTTGCGTCGCTGTAAATACGAACATGTGAGTTTGGTCTAATAATTGGCCGCTGTTGAGAAGCAGAAACACTATATTTGTGAACAAATTACATGCTGGGTTGTTTCCTCTCAGAGCTGGTTGTTGCGTCGAGGCCACCAATGCTCCTAAAAGCTTAGCAATGGTACATCGTACCTCATAATTGGAGCCTTCGAATGCCCGGAAGCACAACATAGCCACACTTTCGATTTCCGTCGTACAAAGGAAAGGTGCGTGATTCAACATTTCCAGTAGACACTGAAAGTCAAATAATAAAAACCGATTGATCGTACAATATCCTTCCCGTCGGTTTCTTTTGGTCGATATTATAGTATGTATTCAAGGAGTCAAGTGGAGTTGGGTAGCGGATTTGCGCATATACTATACCTTGGCAGCCGCGCAACGAACTGGCATCACTCTGTCCGTCAGACAGTGTCTCGCCACCTTGTATATCTCTTTGTGAACGTTTGTAATTGCTGATCCCATACCGGCGCAAACCTAAATTTACGAATGAAGAAAGTTGTGCATGAGAAAATGCAAACGTTTCGTCTATGCAAGGCAGCGGCGCATTCGTATTCTTCAATTATTGAGGGAACGAGTGATGTGTATAAAGTTGATAAGTTCAATCATACTTGGTCTAGTGTCGCGGGCTCTAAGTCTATGATAAATTAAAGAGTTGTCTATTTTAACACTGAGTCTTATGAGCGATTTCGAATAAATGCATATTAAAAATACGAATATTATGGAAAATCGCGTGAATTATCGTGAACATACTCTTGAAATTGTGAAAAATTATGACAATTACAAAGGGGAAGAGAAAACAATATCCTTGATGAGAGAAATCAAATAATCATCGGCTCAATCGACGATCATTGTTCTCCACGAGGGTTGCAAAGTGTATACCGCATTATTCCAGTGAAGCATTATAAATTGGTTATCGATTCATTTTCTAATGCATAAAGCATTAATAATCAATTTAATAATAATTGTTTGTGCTTATCAATAACGTAAGTATCAATTTTGAAATCTCAACATAAATCAAGTGTAGTTTTATGGGCTGCTATAATATATGAATTCATCCCGAACTTTTTCAGTATATTTCATCGCGTTCTACATTATTTCAGAAATAAGTACTGCAACAGATAGTCGATTACCAATTTTTTCAGTCACGGATGATACATTATTTTTAAATGAGTATTTTCGCTAACTTATTCTCCTCACGCTTTTATATAATTTTGAATAGGACTGAATTCAGAGTATCATTTTGCAAACGAAATACTGCAAACTTGAATAATTTTCGATTGAAATTTTGAGGTAAAGTTAGCATCCCCATCGGAATCCTTGAATATACGGCGTTATGTATAAAGAATATCTCCAATATCAACGAACATGACAACATATTGGAAAAAATATCGTCTCGGAAAATAAAAAACGAAAATAAGCAAGCTGTTCTGTTACTAGTATCTCTCTGGCGAAAAAATAGTTTCGGGCAAATGCTGGTCTAATGTCACTATTAAATATACGCGAAATCGCTTTCCACAAAAAAATACTAATTTTCTGATGCTTAATCGTACATTAGTTGAAGACCAATCGTCGTTTTTGTCGAAAATTCTAAGTTAAAAAATTCATAAATGCATTCTGAAACAAGTTACTATCGGGAATCGCAAGTAGTGATGAAAAATGCAGTACCGATCAATTCGACAAAATACAATGTTTCACCTGAAAAATGGTTTTCAATGTCTTATACGATTTCTAAGGTCCGAATTGACATGATTTGTTGGAGGCTGAAAGTGTCAATCCTCTCGTTATATTTGGAATAGAGACAATCGGTAATTTCATAGATAGAATTTGATTATTGTCGATTTAATTGAGTGTTCCAATCAAAGTAATACGCTTTGTTCAACTCACAAGAGGATCATCAAACTTATTACATGCGGATTAAAAGGGGTCTTGCGTACGTTGGAGAGGGAATTGCCCTAAATATGAGGCTACTGGGAAATAGGTCTTGGTTTCCGAGAAAATTGATGGCCACGTTTCACGCGTGCAATATGTACCAGCAGCTAAACATGCTTGCCGAACAATCGAGCGTGGCAAAGTAGACAAGGTTACCAGCTAGCACGCGGATATCCTGCATTCCAATTCTACAGTTGCATTTGTTTTTTCATTTCTTAAATTCTTGTTTATTTATTGTCAGCAAATTAGAAATAATTAGAAAATTAGCAAATTTTGTCGACATATCTTCTTTTTATCTTCTTATTTAACATCTGTACTTACGGAAATCGGCTATTCAATTGAAGTCGATTCACGATTGTTCCGTTTTTTGATACACTTACCTTCTCCAGCGTGTGCATTATCTCTATACGGGTTTGAGACTCTGCAGAACGTAGATATTTGATCAGTATTTGAATGGTTTCTTCGTACGATCTTCCCATCATTCGTCCCAGCTTCTCATACATGCATCCCACGCAACATATGGCCGCTCTGTAAAGAGTAAAAAATCACGTATGAATAATTAAACCTTAGCTAGTAAAAGATAATATAAAACAAACAATAATAGCTCTGCCAGTCGTTTTTCTATCTGAAGAGAAATCATATCCAACGAAAATACTCATTACGTTGCATACTGTACGGACTGTATCGTCCAATAACCTTCAGATAGTAATTACTTGTGAATGGAAATCGAGGCAAATCGAGATTTTCCACTTGGGCGAAAATCTTTGCATGATCGACGCTCAAAGACATCGTTAGGCTCGAGTCAAAAAGGGTATTTAATTGGAAGATGGATTTAATTTCGCTCATGAGATCGTCTATAATAATGAAATATAAAGCAGATAATGTATTTTTGCAAAACATAAACAAAAATTTATAACTCATATTTTTTCGTTTATCACAATGCCGAATGCAAAATATACTCAACTATATAGAACACTTCGAACACAGTGTGAAAGCAGCAATAGGAATGTAACATGTACTCCGGCAGTAAGTAGGTTACATTGCGGATAATATCGGGAACTCAAATGCGCAACATAATATGTTTTGGAACGTAGACAAAGCCGACGGCCGAATGTAACGATTCGACATAAACATTTGCCGTTCAGATACGATCCAATAATCGGTTACGCCGCGGATGTATCGGCCGACTTCGGAACCTTGAGCACTGTTTGTCAACATTGCAGTGTTTTGAGGTTTCGATATGAACTGCCAGGATTATGTTGTGTACGGGAAAGGTAAAAATATCACGATTGACACTGCCATCAGAGTCACCAGCATCATTGTTTTCTGGCCAAGATCCTCAATCAAAGCATTTTTTGAAGAATAAACGAAAATACGACAGATTCTTCCAAGTGGCATTATTTGGAGCGAATACAATTTAAGAACGAGGTTTCAGCCTAACTTTTGAGGTGGGAAATTGTATGTTATGTGCGTGCTCGAGAGTAGGAAAACCTTCGGCCCTATTCGTCTTTTCTACGAACGGAAAGACTGAAAATGTCGTTCATCGCCAAGCGTTCGACGAATGCATCACTCAATATTTGTAAATGTTTGCGCCAGTATTAGATTTGCGATACAAAAAAATGTCACCATCAAAGTTTTAGGATTATAGGATTTGCGATTTGTACTAATAAACGCTTGCTTATTTGTTTTGCAAATCTCGGAGTGACCGTTCGTGATCGTTTCCGGTCCAGAGTTCAGAAATGCAGACAAAGAAGAACAGTCTCGTTCCATGCGAATGGAGATGACGTAAAATTCCATTCCCAAACAGTCGTTCTGTTTAGCGCTTCAATTGTTTTCGGGTTTCCATACCCCTCGAAAAGAAACAAGCGAAGGGAGCAGGTTATTATACAGCGTTTTTCGTTACGAGAATCTGGTGTTGATTTCGTGCGTCTCTAAAAAACCCAGCGAACCCGTAGTTGTCTAGACAGCAGTCTGGAGGGAGCTCCACGTCGCGGCTTCGTTGAGAACGCTCACGGCGTCTTCTACAAAGAGCGTAGCTACCCTGAGGGTCCACCAAGCGATCGTTTGTCAAACCGTCCGTCGCTGTCCCAGAGTAAGATCTGATTTCGTGCCCAAGACACTGGGACCCTCAAGCGCGGGGGTTCGTGGGCACCCTCTATGACCTGCGCGTCGGTGCGTGTCGTTATTGTGCGAGGTAAGAGGGTTCCCTAAGCGTCAATTGAATGCATTCAATCCCTAACGTTCGGTTAAACGGGTGTGAACAACATGCAACCGTCGCCATTGGCATAGTTATTATATTATGGCGGACTCGAATTGTCAGTTTATACAATGCGTCTTTCCTTGAAAACTGGCTTCGTTAATGGCTTTTTCTCTGGTTTTCTTAGTCTCAATCTCTATCTCTGGTTTTTAAGTCAATAAATCATTTTCTACGTTGTCGACTCAATCGTGTGTGTTGTTATTCCACCACCTTATGGGTGTTCATCCACCACCTCTTAATCGTTACTCACGTATATCTATACACTCATTGCTTATGTTTAAAAAAAAATCAGTGAATGTTGGTAACATTCCAATATCAGTGCTCTGCAACCTGATCTTAACACCAAATCCCAATTGAAATAATCTGGTCATTTATCTATCTTTGCGCCAATTGTTCAAAGATAAGAATAATTTTTTTCAGTACCTTCCTAACGCTACTTTAGTCTGGCGTATTTTTTTTTGATTACAAAATAAATAAACTTGTGTCAGGAAAAAGTCCAGACATGTTATTATAACCGCACAATTATTTTTTTTTCCTTCAATTATAATCAAGTGTGGCAACACCTTTCCACCAAATAATCGGTTAAAAAATTTTGGTTGGATGCATTGGGAGTACAACGGAACTTCTTGCAACAAAAATTGAAGCAGCTACTCTTACCTTAATTTGTTTTTGTTTTCCTCATCGCACCACACCTGCATCAACCACGTATAGCCTGCCGGATTGACCTTTTTGGTCGCCAGCTTTTAGAATATGCGTGATATGAATAAGTTTACATGTTTGTGTCGGATTGGAGTGCAGTGTTGCCAACCAATCAGACGAATAATTGTTTACATGGCGCTACAAAAGTTCTTTAGGTTTCTTAGTACAATAGCACCACAATAATTCTTTAGATTTCCTAGTATGGATTTTTCTTCTGTTTTCTACATTTTTTGCTGCGAGGAAATCAAGGGAGAAATCGTTGCTTGTTGCTTTCCTTCACCAACAAAAGACAAGTCATAAGACACAGTCCACACAGTGTCTATATTTTCTGGTGTATTCCTATTTCCTCCATAAGGATAGGCCGTTTACACCAGAAATGTCGCCATTGTGTCTCGTGTCACATAATAGGGCTTTTCATCAGCGATTAAGCACTATAGCTATTTCCGGTGATATATATATATATTCATTTTCGAACTACAGTGGGTCAAGGCACAATGTGGCAAATGCCTCCGCCATATTGTCTGAGTCAGCGTATGTGAGCGCGTATGAGCGTGTATGCAACAAGAACGGTAGTGGTGTATGTCACATATACTGTGTATATAGATATATTATAGTACGTAGACGACGTCATATTAGTTGGAATCGCTCAGCCAATCAGCGCGTGGTACATACATTTGCCACACTATCCTTTGACCCATTATATTTCGGACAGTTTTGACACATTACCTGGGGTAATACAGTTAATTATTAAGGAATCAATTGATATCGATAAAAATAAGGCTAATATTTCGCTCGAAAACCGAATTCGGCGCGAAGTTTTTTGTAAAATATGCCAAAGGAATCGAAAAAAGGTGCTAATCAACAGTGTTGTTATGGAGTGTGCAGAAGTAATTTCAACTACGTTCAACAGGTTTAAACGCTAATTTCACACCAGGGACGGCCTCTTCTGTCAGAAAAACTCTCGTATACGGTAGGCGCCGTTTGATATAGCACTGCATCTGCGCAGAACATATTTCCTGGCTATGATGAAAAGTCCTACTGCTTCGGAAAATCGCAGACGCTAACTGATTGGTGCATATTTTCTCAGGGACCACACAATTGGTGGATTTTTAGTTCGTTGTTTCGATTTCACAGATCACTTTTAGAGATTTCTCTATAAGTCATGAAAGTTGGTGAGAAATCTATAGATTTTCTTCAGATTTCGGCCTAAACGTCAATATTTCTTAATAAGAAGACAACCTTTCTTTTTTTTTGAGCAGACGGTAATTTCTTCAAATCTAAAGAATTTTCTTAAGAGTTGGCAACACTGTCGGAGTATTCTGTGTTATTCCGTCCGTTATCATACAAATATGATTTATCTTGATTGTATTTGTACGTTGAATATTTTATTATAGAACAAATTTTTTCTATTCCAACCTTTAAGTTTTGTCATTCCAGTCACTTTTCATTGCTTCAAATTCTTATAAATTTCTTTCTTAGTAGAGTTATTGTTTGTATTTCCAAAAATAAAGAGAATGAATGTGCATATACCACTCATTTTAAAGCATTGTTTTAAAGATATTGATCAACACACTGGCAGTGACGTAAACATGTCTGCAGTATGCAATACATATTCGAAAGTGATAAAGGGTATTGTTACTTCTACGACTTTCCTGGAGCACTAAAAGGTGTGACTATTAACTAACTTCATAAGATAATAGCTTACTTATATACTTGTTTCCTCACTACCTATATTTTTTATTTTATCAGGATTTATCCACTAGAAATATTGAGTTTTGTTAAAATTTCTTTCCAATCAATCTGTCTGTATTTTGAAATTCTAAATTTTTTTATTTCAGAGAAAAGACCGGCATATCTGTTGCAAGACTATAAAAATTTAGAAACACAAATATTGAAAAAAGAACATACTGAGATTAGCAGCGGTTACGATGAATTAGAAAGTGATTGCCTATGGGCCGAACGTGAAAGATGCACTACGCACGCTTTGCATTTAATTGCCATTACAGATTTTAAACAAGCAATATTGAAAACAGTTTTCAAAAGAAACTACATAACACGGCCTAAGAAAAGTGCCAAGCACTCTGGAATTTATGTTCTAGATCACGAAAAGCATGTGAATCATATTCGGAATTGACAGGGAAGCCATCAACTTCTCCATGCGCAACCAAATGGAAATTTTATTATAATTCCATAAAATACCTTCAAGCAGTGTAGGAATATGTTAATGAAACCATGAAAATGTTAAAATTACCTCCGTTTAAGGAAAATGAAGTAAATTTTCCATGTGAATATACGGACTGTTTTAAACCAATAGCAAGAGCTATTCCAAGTCTGCGAAGGGATAAAGACATCTATTACAGTTGTCTATTATCAGACCAAATAAGAATCTAATATACTGTTGAAAGTCTTAAAAAGAAAAACCTAAAATATTGTGGCACTTTGCTCGATGGCATTGAAGAAAACTTAGTAGATGTCAGAAAAAGTTTTTACAGTTGAAGCCTGCCGCAGATGATGTAATAATAATAAAAATAATGGTCTCAGCACTCCTTGCGGCTACCCTTTGCAAAAGTGCTTGGCAGAGTGTTGATTGATTTCCGTATAGAGTTTGCGGTGATGGGTAAGAAATTTAACAAATTTTAATACATTCGGTGAGCATCCCATTTTAGCAAGTATATCAAGTATTCTCGGCTGTGTACATCATTAAAGCATTGCTTGCATCCAGGAAGAGTGTCAGTAACTCATGAATCGGGTAAACGTCGTTCGTATATATGTGGTTTAGTATGACAATGAGCAGTAGATGGTATTTTATTGGTAAATTGTGCAGTACTTTGTGATGAATCCAGTTCATCCCCGAGGCACATTTGTTTCCTCTAGAGCTCAAAGCTGTGTTGAATGCAGAATAATTGAAAGGCTCGTCGAAGAGAGGGTTCGTGGTGGCTACAGGTATACACTTGGGCTCGCCCTGAACCCATTCTCGACAGAGTTCATTGAGTGCGGTCTCTATTTTGTCATTTTTGGGAAGGTTTTTGTAGCTACTTACAACGAAAGTCTTTCCGCTGCCGTCCTTCGATTTTGATGAAGAAATATGTTATTCAACATCAAAATCTAAGAGATACGTATTTGTTTTTTACCGTCGGAAAAACGTTTCTAAGGGGTAAAATTATCCTTTGAAGTTGCGATCTTCGAGAGGTACTTTTCAGGATTCACCTATTTTCACTTGAGATAATCGAGTGCACTCAAATGGATAATCACCTTAATGGTTGTTACGATCCGAGCGGATGGATCCTCAGTTTCCGAAAATAGTAGGAAGCGGCACGTCGACTCTGCGAGTCGTTTAGGGAAGTGATGGGTTCGATTGAATCTAGACAATGGATTAAAGGATCTACTAAAGAGTTATTACAAGGTTGTTCCTATTCCCACGATCTACAATAGGTTATTAGAAAGACTCGACTCGATTCGAAGGAGTAATAATAGGGATATCCGTGTAAAATGGGTCAGGCAGAGAGTGTCAATCGAATGACTATCGGAGGTGACGGTCAAGCGATGGCTGTCTTTGCGGTCCCGTCGGCTAGCCCTCGACGGACCGCAGAGTGATGTTTCCATCAGCAAAAGGGGCCCTTTTGCACTGGCCACGGAGCGCCCGCTGGCAGCTCCGCGGTCGCCGGAATCTACTGTCTCATTGTCAGTGGAATCCTATCCTTGGTTCTAACGGTCGCATAGAAAAAAAAGTTATAAGGGTGAAATTCACAAAATCGTTATAACAAAAAACTTATTAAAAAACGGAAAACCTATTTATATTATTTTTTTGCCTTCTTCAAAGTGCAATTGAATCCATCAAGATAGGTGCAATACTCTCGAGATCCAAAAATAATCCAAGTTCAAACTTTCGAATTATTCTAGGATCCCAACTTCAAATTATTTCCCAACATACACTCACGCACTTTCACCTTCAACGCAGTCAGAGTGGTTTTACCTACGACCAAGTTGCTAGTGATACAACCACACGTAACAGATCCTCCGCATCACGCGAGCCGGATAATCCAAATGCGTATTTAAGATTTTTCTCGTTGGATTGTATACTATTTTATTTTGTTGTACACGATTTGCATTTGTCGAGAATACAAATTATATCAATCCAAATTCAAGTCATACTTGCCAAACCAACAACCTCCGCTGAATCATTTCTTCTAATTTCTGACCCTTGTCCGAGCCAACATGAGGGATCTGCTCCGCTGAACTATTCCGCGTACTCGACAAGATAATCGCCAATTTGTTCTGATTCTGACTCGATTTTTATCGGTTCCGCATACTCGATACACGTTTTACCAGCTCTTCTAATTCCTGAACGTTAACCGAGTCAGAATAAGGGATTTGCTGCGCCGGACTGTTTCGTATACTCTAATGTACGCGCACGTCTAGCGCGCAGTCGAAGCGATAGTCCAGCAGGCGAACTGTGGTCCCAAATCACAAAAAGCTGGCCAAAACTAGAAGGTGTTGTTGAATCGCCACGGAATTTGCGATTCGGGGGTTCTCGAGACCGCTGATGACGAATCTGAGGTCAAATTTTCGAACAAACAAAATGGCGGCCAGAAATGGACGACAACTTTCTTCAAAATTGAATCAATCTTCACGAAATTTGATAACCGCGGGTTTTCAAGGTCGCTCAATACGAATCTCTCATGAAAAAACAAAACAATGTATTATTACATATAAGTGGGATAAAGGAGATTGTTAACGTATGGAAAACAAATAATACAAATTCAAATATAAATTCTTATTCAATGAAAAATTATAAGAGATACAAATGATGTATAATATTATGGCTCAGTAAGTGTACTCGCTGTCTGTAGAATTACCATTATCATCGCTCGAGTCACTTATCGAAACCTCGTTTGTTTCGTCAACAGTTGGCGAGTTCAACCATGCGACTGCTTTACGCGATAATGATTTGCTTAACTTTACTGGCAGCTTACGCAAACTTGAAATAACAGGGTCAGACGAAATCATAAGTCGCGAGAAAACATCCCCCATATTTTGTTTTCTACCAAATTTTCTATAGAAATTTTGTCTAAATGATTTGATATATTTGTTACAAGCTTCCTGGGCTTCTTCTGACATCTCTTCTATTGGCAGCATCGAAAGTGCTATTATTTTTGGGCCGTGAATTGAAATTTTATGTACGGTAGCGGGCATGTAATACCAAGGGTATAAGCGCACATATTTTCGGGCTGTAACTAAAGCGTATGCTTCAAATTTATTGACATTTATTTCAAAATAACACGATATTACTTGGAAGATTATGTGGAAACGAATCCACGTGTGAAGTGAGGATATTCCATATTCGAAATGGGCTTCAACTATGTCTTTCTTTGCAATCTTGTCGATGTCGTTAAATTCTTTCGATGTACTATGACAAAGATAGCATCGTTGACTTGATGCAGTAGATCTTAGTGAATTGCAAACTTTTCAATTAATCATTGTCAAGGATAATTTGTAAGGGATATTATTTTTTTTC
Organism: Arge pagana; assembly: GCA_963969455.1. Taxonomy (NCBI): domain Eukaryota; kingdom Metazoa; phylum Arthropoda; class Insecta; order Hymenoptera; family Argidae; genus Arge; species Arge pagana. The sequence continues at coordinate 12,786,901 of OZ018310.1, read as the reverse complement.
CGTTAATAAACGTATGAAGTGGTTGAAGCTGCTCTTCCTGTTCTCTGATACCATTCACTTCGTTTCGCGTTGTTTCTGCAGCTTCATTTAAAAACTCAATTTTCATCGGCCTACAATATTGAGGGGAGGGCCGCGGTTTTTTCCAAATGATAACTTCTTTGCTATTCACTTCATCAACAATCATATGCTGCAGTGGTACAAGCGAAGTGAAGAAAATGGTTGCATCTGTTTTATCTCCGTCGTCATTGCTACATTTTTGTTTGAAAGTGTTTTCACCTGGTGTTCCATCGCATTCCCATTTGCAAATAAAATTCATTTCAGCAATTTTATCGGATGAAAGGCAATGCAAAACATCTCCTTTCACTGCCAGGATGCGATTCACTGTATGATCTAACAGTGCTTGAAGTCTTATCTCAGCAGTACTTTCAGTAATAGTTATGTCACATTTGGGCGGATAACATCTTTTTTTGCCTCTAGCATACATTTGTACGATGAATTCAATTTGGGATTATGTTCGAAGGCTCCGGATCGTATCGCCTGATACACATGTTTTGACATATGCTTGTTCAACAGAGGAAGAGCAGCATCAGGAGAAAAACAATCTTCAGAAAGAGTGCTCAAAGATTGCCTGTATTTCGACGCTCTAGTGGGACTGCCCAAAGTAGCGTCTTTCACCACTTTCGCGGCATCAAGTTTCCCTTCAGCTCGAAGATTCATTTGAGTGGCAAAGGCAAGTTCTTCGGTACTAGCCTGGTTACGAATACCCTCAGTTTTTCTTGGTTTCGTCCGTTCGCTAGAGCTCTCAAATATTCAAGAACTAATCACTTAACAGCGCACCCGCGCCTCGCGCCGCTTTGGAGTCCTGCGTCTATTTATAAAAAAATTCATCGAAACGGAAATAGCAGTTTGTGGCCGCTAATTTTGGGCTATGTTTTACTCAAGACTGTATAGCATAACATGAGACCTGTCCGGTCGCAGAAGCGGGCAGAAGTTTTAACCTTTACTCAACCTACACATCATTTTTTTCGCCGAAGACAAGGTAATTGTACGGTTTATGTTTACATATTTTGTTGTTCGGTGTCGTTGATATGTAAAACTCTACTAATATGATAAATGTACTTACTTTCCGGTGGAAGTTCCATTTTCAGAATTAAAATTGGTCGATTCTACTCTGAGTTATTAGACTTTAAACACAGCCTATTTTTTGGCATCTCGCGCGCGGTCGATACAACCTTCTCGAGGGTCACGATACAAATGAGATCCCGTAGGCTAAATGCAACAGCTGCCGCTACATAACGCTTGAAACGGACATGGAATACGACCCTCTATCTGACCCAGTAATTAGAATTCCTTGAATAGAAACTTCATATTTGGGATTTTTGCCAGCTTTTCCGGATTCGGGACCGCGCCGTGGCGCGGGGACGGTAAAGGTATACAAGAGCGCGCTGGCGGCACACGAGCAGTATTGCCAGGCGTTTAGCGTGACTCACTATTATACCGAAAGAAACACCGACTCGCTGGATGTCTGCTCTATCTTTCCTATTTCCCAATTACGTCGAATACTTCGCGAATTGAAATAGAATTTTAACGAGACACTCAACCACAGCAGCGGGCAGTACGCGTTCATCAATTCCTTGACACAACTTAGCTTCACCACGGCCTTACGATTGAATTCTTCAACATTATAGTTTGAGTGAGATTTCATTTAGTTATCACCGCGTACACTTATTATTATAATAAAGTAAATTGACGATCGTAAATGTAAGATTTTGTTTTGTTGGAAATAGCATACAACGATACATTAAATTTAATAAATTCAAGTCCGTGTAAGTATGAATAATGCGATCCTGTCTAAACTAAATTGTTGCAATCCCATCTGGTTAGAGGCGGCTGCGGTTTGAACTGCAAGTGCGGACAGCATTGGTTCCATACCCAGTGTCCGAAGGTCAAAGTAACGAACCGCAGCCCGGAGGACAGCCTCGGCATTAAAATTCAGATCTGATTTTCGGACAGACACGGATAATACTCTGCTCTGTGAAATACAGTCTTGGTATCCAAGTCCAGGTCTGAGATTTTTCATTTTTGACATCCGCACGACAGGTACGGATAAAACCGTGCTCTGTGGTGGAAGGACGGTTCGGGCGATAACTCGTTCGAGTCCGTGAAATTCAAAGCTAGCATCTTGTATTTCAGGTATTTGGAGTCAGCAGAGCTGACTATTTTCACTTGAACCTTGAGGAGCTCAAATTTGTTATTCGAATCATCATGTTTGGCTTCCTTTTTGCTGGAAGTCACAAAACGGTGAGTCTCCTGTTAACCCCAGGCTTCGGAAATTCCGAAACGTTACAATTGGCGCCCCACGTGGAGCTTCTCAAAGTTGAAATACAAATCTAAAATTATCCTTGCATGTATCAACGTCAATCCATAATAATTTCAAATTTTCACTTTGTCAATCCTGATTTGCTATATTGAGAAACTGTACTCCAGACTCGGGTGAAGTGGCACCAGACAGAATGGCAGATAAAGAATCCGACTGAGTTAAGGAAACGCCCTGGGTCTGGATAAGATAGTGCTTATGTAAGTAAAATTTCAAATAAGACTCTTTACCACATGTCTGTGGTAGTATAAACTAGTGGTGACACTTACACTCAATCTCATCGGGTTTTACTGGTAGACGTGCTCTTCAAAAATAGCGTTCTTTCTAGGAGTTACGCAAGTATTATGTGGAGATTTTCAATTATATATTTTTTCTATTCTACAGTACATCAATTCTATAGATTCACTTCAATTCGTCATGATACAAGGAAAAAACAACATTATTCATAGTCGCCACTAATTGAATGCCATTTTTTAAATAATGAATGACAAAAAAATTTAAGAACACTGATAATTTGAGGGACATTGATTCAAATAAATGCCATTCAGGAAGTAAGAGTGGCGCTTCATCAGCCTGTAACGAATATGTCAGCGGATAGCGAGAAAGAGGGAGGAATAGGTGAGCTGAGAGGTAGGGATATGGTGGTTAGCAGACGCCCGGCATATGCCGTAGGGAAAAGACCTCAAATTGACAAGCTATCGAGTCAAATACCTTTCTCTGTGGAATTAAATAAAATAATATCTAGTGCACGAGACTGGTTTCCTCTTGGGCAGTAGCTCGGGTAAAAACCTCACAACCTCCAAAATTATAACATTAACGAGGCGGACATTGGATTTGGGTCTCCTGCCATAATTCCAACATCCTCACGCAACTGCCGAGGACGAATCGTCGCGGCCTGGGATACAAGCGAGCGAACATTGGATGTCCATAAGACGTTGCACGCGTATTGGCGCTTGATTGATTGACATCACGGAGGAGCTAAAGGAGACCAACATCGCATGGACCCGCTCAGGCCACACAATTGGTTGCATCACGGAGTCGAAGAAAAATTCGTATCTATATTGCTTACATTCAGCATTAACATTTCGCAATCGAACCGAACGTAAATTTTCTAAGTATAGTGATATTACAAGCCTTAACGTTTTTGTAACTGGGAACTTAGTATGAAAGTACAAAAAAATGGTAAACACATTATCACCAAGCAAATAAAAATTATAACCATGCAAAAAGCGCATTAAGTCAAAGGGACACTCTAAAAGTGGTTATGAAAATTTCAGTTTTAAAACTCTTCTCATGGTTGATAGGCATATTCTAGGCGTATAGTGCACTCACATCATGTTATGCGTCACACGAATAACCATTAGAAGCAGTATGGGATAGCATAATTACCTTTGTACACTAAATAAAGGTGAGGGACAGTAAAATGGAAACTTATGAGGATTTGTCTATATAGACTCGACGGAGTTTCACGCGGCGTTTTAAAATTCTTCTAAGTACTTGGCGCGAGAATCTACCGAGTCTATTGATTTTGTGCTCTGAGTACGAGAAAATAATAATTCTTCGAAACAAATATATCTGGAAAAACCTAAAGTTGGCCGTTAACTACGACGTTTAGTTTTCTGACGAGTGGCGAGATTCTAATTGTCGTGAGTATCGCGTGTGTTTGCTTATGTTTGCCTGTAGTCTAGCTCTCGATTCTGCTCTCACATTAGACAAATATTTTGAATTGTTTCGCGTCCATAATATTGCCATACTTTACTTTTCCCACAATTTTTCAAGACCTTCAGAATCTTCCTCTGTCATTTTCAGGAACATGTCTGCGCGCGCGCGTGTGTGTGTGTGTATGTGTGTATGTAGTATTTATGTCTGTGAGCAAAGTTTTGTGCCACGATTTCTCCTCAATAAACGATGAGAATCAAAATTGCTCTTCGTCCATCGACACGCCTTGATGGAACTTAGACCTGATTAGATCATGAGTAGGATTTGATGAGTGGTTTTCAGTTATTTAAATAGACAAAAATGTTGAAAAAAATCAATTTTTTTTCCTTCAAATTTCATTTTATTTTCGATTGTTTTTTGTTCTTAATCAACACAATTTTTTTCTTCCAAATGAGAGTCATTTTTTCGTACAAATTGTCGATTCCAATATTTGTGGAAATGAGGGCTTGACGCAAAAGTACTGAATTTAGTTCATTCCAGTATTTCTTGTCAGTTGATACTCTCTGAACTCTGTACGGTAATCATTGTCAATGCTTGTGTTCCTGCAATTTAAGCGTCTCATTTAAAAAATTCTCCGGGTAAAAGACTCAAGGATCAAAACAAAAGACAATAGGCAGAAAAATTTTATTTGGTTCATTTTTCGGCCCGGTGAGGGTATTTTCGATGTGACAGAAACAAATTGAGGCGTGGTCGCATATTCTTTTTTCTCGGGTCGGGTAAAGGATTTGTATCTGATAGGGCCTTATGGGAGATATATGATCCAGCCTTGCAATTTTAAATCTCCCTCCTACATATTGTTGTGAACTTTATTTTATTTCATTTACATTTTGTTACGATACTAGACATCACTATTTCATTAGGTTTCAATTTGGTGTCCATGTGAGTCAAATAAAATGAGATCCGCAATAAAATGTAAAGTGTGTTCTTCCATGAGGCCCTGTGAGACCCACATTTTCTACCCGATTCCAGAATAAAGAAAAATATGCGACTATACCTAAATTAGTCTCTGTAACTGCTAAAATACCCTCACCTGGCCCTCAAATGAACTATAACATGTTTGGCTTGAAAGTATTTAACGGAAAATTTCCCGTTGACTCCGAATCTGCAATAGAAAATGTGGGATTCCATTTGAAATTTCAAAGTTGGGTCTCATATCTCATATAAGACCCCATCGGTCCCTGAATCTGATGGGCCCATGCGATTCCTCGGCAACATGACTGAAGACCCCAGTATTAGAATTTCAATTTTCTACCACTGGGCGGAATAAATTCGCCGTTTCCGGACGTTTGGACGACTCTGTATAATAATAATTTGCGTCCGCGGTCATAGTTAATTGAAATCTCAACTAAAGTATAATGTTATAGAATTCAATCGTAAGGCCGTGGTTGAGCTGAGTTGTGTCAACCAATAAATGAATGAGCAGGTACTACCCGCTCCTTTAGCTGAGTGTCTCGTTGAAATTCTATTTCAATTCGCGAAGTATCCGATGTAATTGAGAGATAGGAAAGATTAAGTGAATATCCAGCGAGCCAGTGTATCTTTCGGTATAATAGTGAGTCGCGCTGAACACTTTGCCTAGCAGTGCTGCTCGTCAGCCGTCGGCGTGCTTTTACACAGAATGTTCCAATTTAACTTCCGGACCAAGATTTCTCAAAAATTATGATAGTTAGCCAAAGATGTTTTACATAAAATATACTCGTCTCTGAGGGGGACATATTAATGCAACTTTGATTTTGACCTAGGAAATGATTTTCAAGGTCAACTTTATTTGAAAAGAGCGGGAAATTCTACGCTCAGATGACCCATACATGGTGTCCAGTATACCCTCAAGGTCATATGAAATGCTTACAAACGTTCTGAATAATTATCGTCGTCGTTTGGAAACATGCTTGGTGAACAATGGAGGATCTATTGAATATGGAATGTAATTGTGCAAATCATTCATCATTAATGTGTTGTCAGACGCTCGATAAGTCAAGATTAATTTTAATTATCAAGTTATTTATTATCAATTTGACTATTATTGTTGATTTTCATCATCATTGATTGATAGTTTTTTGTTGAACTCTCTGCATGAAAGAATGATTAAATTCAACGTGTTTCAAAACTGACGAAATCGTCTTTGAATTAGTCTTTCATCCTGCCATCAGTTACTTACAGCCAAAACATTCGTTTGCTATCTACAATCCGAAGGTCCTAGCGAAATCTCGGAAATGGCAAGATCTGGAAGTCAACACATATCATCGTTATATTTTCCTCTCGAAACTCTTATAGTTTTGTGTTCAACATTTTCTTGTACTTTTTTTAGTTTCCGAGATATTAGTCAGGGGCGATTTGAATAGACCACTCCTTATACATTCACGTTGAGAAAAATAGCGAAAAAAATTAGCAAGGATGGGACACGAACCGAAGCCTTTAGTGAGCCTTCCGAACATGAGTCTTCCTCGTTTACCGCTGGACTACTCACCTCGTTGCATTCTCATGCAAACTCAATGGTACATAAGAGGGCTCCCCAACTTAGACTGGCGATGTCTCAAAAACGAAGTCGAATAGGCATCTGCAGTTTTCCGGTTTGGTTGATACCTACCCACACTATAAGCACGCGAAGTGAGAGCCCGTAACTCGATGCACCCCTGAGCCAGTCTCCTTGTTAGCTAATTTTTGATTCTGTGTATCGGGCACGTTCAATGCCTTAATTAATATCAAATCACCTACATGGAGTACCATTAGCCTATGCGTAAAAAATGGAAAAAAGGGTTATAGGTCGATGAATAGTAAATATCACCGGCTTTTGAAAGAAACAAAGGGTTGTGACAGCGAGAGTTTACTCGATAGAGATCGTTATTTGCTCAACCATTAGCAGGAAAGTTGCTCAAAAAGTATAAGCTTATATTTACAGAAAAAGTACATTCAATCAAAATCAATTATTATAAGTAACTGCATAAAATATAGACGATTACGTTTGAACAAAAAATTGTCGATTAGGGCATTGTTAGAACAAAACTAGAATTCGGTTATTTCTCCGAATAAAAAGGATGTTACAACTAATATTGTATATGACACCAATGAGTGAGGAAAATAATATTGCTGATAAAGGTGTTCATTGATATAGGTAGAACACAAACTGACGAGTAACAGTATTGGAAGGAAAAATAGACGCTCACTCTCAAGTCTTAATTGAAACTGCCTCGTTCGACCGCTCTAGCTCTGACCGAAGAGAACTGGGAGGAGCGAGAAGCGTGTCGAATGGGCCTCAGTGTCCCCTTGTTTACTTTCTTACAAGGAAACCTTTCGAACCCGAACTCGCCGATTTCGATGATCTTGATATATGTTGTAGAACATCGACAAATAAGAGACACGTATTTTGTTATATGTGCTCTTAAGCCCGTTTAGGGGGTGAAATCTACCCTCAAAGTTCACTCTTAAAAAGACTTTTTTCGATATATCTCTGCTTAGAAAGTACTACATCAGAGAATTTTATAATCTCACCAAAATGCAATGTTAGATGTAAATCATGCTTATACGGCGAGTGTGTCTAATGTAAGAGTAACTTGGTAGAGTTGAAGATGAATAATGTTCCCACATTCTTTTGCCAATGGGTTACTGGAAACGTTGATAGACTGGTTGCAAAAGGTTTGACGAATCATTTCAAAATCACTAGTAAAGTGAGAAAAGACTGTCTGCTTGATGAATTGGTAACATAAATAAATTTACAAATTCCCCATTATTTAAGACATGCTACCGACACTCGACACCAGTATAAAGCAATTCAGAACATGAAGTCGAATCTCAAACGCGGTGAAGTTTTCACGGTCTAAAGTACCACAGCGTTTTCATTTTGGAGTATCCAAACAACAAATCACATTACACACCACAGCTATTTACTATAAAAATGAGAACGCTGTGGAAGATTCATATACTTCCTCTTGTACTGTATCTGATTTCCATCCACACGGCGCTTCATCTGTATGGGCTCCTTTGCAACTTATTTTGAATTCAGTTAAAAATAAAGTACCAGCGTTCAATACCTTGCATCTCCAAAGTAACGGTCCCACCACGCAATACAAAAATTGCACGAATTTCTTCCCATTTAATTATCACTGTAAACTTTTAAAGCAAAGCAAAGCACGACATGGAATTTTACCATTGCTGGCCATGGAAAAAGCTTTGCGGATGGAACAAGAGCTACCGTGAAAGGCTTAAGTGATCGTTCTGTAGCCCGAGGAAAGGATGTAACAAGTGCCTCGGATGTAGGCAATACAGCAGCGTTATCTGGTTCTGATGTTGAAGTATTTTTATTTGTAGAAGCTGATATAACAAAAATAGCTTCAAAAACAACTGATCTATATTTAAAACCAGCTCTTAATACTATGCAAGTTCATAATATTATCTGGACAGGAAGAGATAAAGAAATATTGTATTTGAGCTACTTGTTGTGCTCTGATTGTATCTGTAAAAAATGTATTATCCCCCGTGTTCGCATTTTTTTTTACGTGAATTTTGTACACCCTTGAGGTTATAATAAGCCAAGGAATATTTGGTAATATGATGTGCTTCGCTTTTGAAACAAAAAATTGTCCAAACTCCGAAATGAAAACTTGTTCATATGATAATTTTTTCAGCATGTTTTTAAGAATGAGTAACGTACATTTTTCTGCACCCTTGAGGTCATGATCAATCAAGAAATATTTGGTATCAATAAGTGCTGCACTTTTGAAATTTCTTTTATCTTATCTCGAAAATGAAAACCTGTGGGGACTAGCCCATATACCCACACGGGAGCTATCTTGAATTACATCGAAAACTATTATCTCCGTTTTTCTTTTTTTGCTATATTACCCGAACATTATTATTATTATTGTTATTGTCGTCGTCGTCATCCTCATCGGCGTCGTTGTCGTTGTCGTCGTCGTTGTCGTCCTCGTCGTCGTCGTTGTCGTCGTTGTCGTCCTTGTCGTCGTGGTCGTCCTCGTTGTGGTCGTCGTCGTCATCCTCGGCGAATAACTTTCACATTCAAGAAGCCATTCCGGAACAATTGGACACAAAACGAGACAGTGCCGTGTTCAATAGAATATTCGAGAAATGTTGCGTAACAAACGATTTGCTTTATAGCATATCAAGGAAAATAATTTAGTAAGATCCAAACCGATTGAGTCTCTTATAGCAAAGGCTCAAAAACATTCTGAAGGAAATAATAATCAAAAATTCAGAAAATTCATAAAGGAATGAATAAATAATAAGTATTTCCTATAATTTAGTGGCAGAGGCAAACTAGTTTATAGTCATATCCGAAGATTAGTGCTCGAAACGTGTAACGACAAAGTAGATGGTAATAAACAAAATAATAACCGCTTCCAATAATATGGAAGACTTTGAGTTTATAATGTTACAAATAATCTAGCTACAACAATAATTCAAAAACGAGGATTCTCAGTAAACTATAGGGGGTTATCTGAAGTCTATTACAAATAAGTAATAATGATTGTATGTGGGTTCTCTGAAATATAGAATACCAGCATGATTGGTAACAACGAAGTGGGAGTATTATAAGAATTAGAGATCGTTGAGCGACAGACGCGCTGCAGGGCTACTCTACAAGCATAAGTTTGCATTCGCTGGTAAAGTACCCCACGTAAAGAATGGCAGCTCTGATTGCCGACAAAACCAATACATTGAGACTGACCAAAAAAATTGCAGAGTGGGAGTCATTGATAGAAGTCTACAAGGGTGACAACCAGAATAGACAGTCACAGTACAGTTTTTGGCGAACAGCCACACTATTAAAACTAAGCCAATCAACGCCAGTAATTGAAGTTTCAATTCAACTTTAAAAGTAAGAACCAATCATCTAAGTGCCAATTATTCAAGTTTTCCATATTCATTCGCTAATATTCGTTCATTCCAACTCAACTCTTATGTTAATTCTGTTCATTGAAAAACGCAGTTATACCTTACGTAAAGAAACCGTGGAAGAGATTAAGACGTCGATATCGAAAATTGAGAGCATTCAATAAAATCTTTTTGTACAATAGAGGGTTCAATGCTAAGCGTTTGATCTACACTAGAATTCAACGAGAGAAAATTTATCATTTGTTGACCATTTATGATTTTCACCTAAATGTTAGCTTTTGTTACGATCAAGGGAAATTATCGAGCACCCATGAAAGAAAAGTGACAGCTATTAACGAAATTCCTTCTTCATCCCAATCCGTTCCCCACGACAATTGATTTTTTCCAACATACCTGCGATATTACTGATATTTGCATTCGAGCGTTAGAGAGAGTAAAATCCTCAAAGAACTGTGCGAAGGACAGATATCTCTCATTTATCCAAATTCCTAACGAGAAAATTTCGAGATGTATCAAAGTATTTTAGTATTATAATTTGTTTGGTGGTAAATTTAAGTACAGTTTTGTTTACCTTCTGAAAACCAGTTTGGTTATTTCCCAGGTGTGCAGTACGTAAACATTTAATCGTGATTTTTACAATTCTATTGGAATCGTTGTGAAATACTACGTAAGTACAAGAACAGATAATTCTACTTATTTCGGCCCGACATCCGACTCATATCCAGTAGAACTTTTCATTTTTAATTCAACCCTGCGACATCAAAATTCTCGTTGCCATTTGATTCTTCACCGTAATGTAATTATTATATTTGATTTGGTTTGTACCTCATTACATTCAGCAACAATATTGTGGTTGAGAAGTGTTCTCCATGAAACATATTTTTAGCAGATTTATCCGATTTACTCAGTTTGTACAACTGCTATACATCGTTTCTACTTCCGAATCTTATTGAATTGCTATTTTGAATCGCAAGAGAACATGCAGAAGAAAATGAATGGAGACGTGCCCATATTGCACAGGTTAGCACTGCACAATCACCACGTCAAATTCGAAAAAGGTTACTAAAAGAAGACCAGTCGTAAATGTAGACTTGAATCGCGATGCTTTCGAATACGATTCCGAATGATTGTTGGCGAAAATGCGAAATCACGCGGTATTGTTCTCAACCGTCGGGATGGTGGACAATTGCAGCGCGTGTACGAGACTGATCGGTCATACGACACGCTTCAATACGCGTTGATGTTCTTTAGTGGAGAGGATGGCTATCACTTCAATATGGAGATGGTCAATCCAACGACAAGTTTGTACACGAGTCATCACTTCTTTTTCATTCTACAACTAAGTTTGAATTTATATGTCAGAAGAAGAAATGAATGAGAAGATCAGCTCAATGGATTGTTACGTGCATCGATTGATGATTCGGCAAGATGTTGACAATCATCTGTTGAGATATCGCCGATTGTTTCAACAGCACTGCGTCGACATGTGGGGCTAGGTCGAAACGGAGCGTCTAAATTTCATTTGTTTCAATCAGTCAAAAGTTACGATCAGACTTGTACATCCACTTGCGTGACGCCATCGCTGCTAAAGAAGACGCGGCCAACATCGGTTGTTAGACCATTCTACCAGCTACTTATGTTGGAAACCACACATGCATAAGTACGATCAAGATGCGACGCAAATGCCGCGCAAAACGCAGAACGACCTACCGGCGACTACATTGACAAATTTCTTCTCGACATGCGAAGCGATCGGTTCGCAAGGACTTTACTCTATTCGGAAATGCCACGCTATTATACGTGGAACGCTGCATCGAACAAGTTTCAACACGGGAAACAAGGTGATGCTGTTGCTGGCTTCGCTGATATCTATTGGACTAATGCCCTCGGACGAATATACACAGTTCATCCACGGCAAGACGAATGCTTTTATCTTCGCTTACTTTTGGTGAACATTAGAGGCCCTACATCCTCCGATTTCCTGGGTAGTTTGGATGGTGTGCACTGCGCCACATTTTGGGAGGCTTGCCAACGTTTGAATTTTTTTCGAAAACGATACACATTTGGACTCAATACTCGCCAATGCAACTGTTTCTGCGGCAGGAAATTAAATTCGTACAATGTTTACGATCATCATAGCCACATTTCATCCGTCAAACCGGACCGCATTGTGGGACAAATACATACAAGGACGAGAACGCATCTTTGTTATTCATTGAATCATCTTGTTATCCATATTCTTTTGTGAATTCGTCTTGAAGCCAGCAGATAAAAAATGTTTTTCGTTTTCTCATTTAGTGAAAAAACGTAAAAATGTGTTGGTGTACCATCTCAAGAGCAAGCCCCGTACAATTGGCCGCGTGAGAAACATGAATTTTCCAAATGTTAGCTGACAATAGTCAACGATTGGCATTGTGCTTTGTTGATCTTAATAGCAAAGGCAAGATGGGAAGGGAACTGGAGCCGCCTGAATTCGAATGGTAAATCGTTGGAGATCATCGGTATGCGTGGAATTAGTACGTCTTTGCCTTTGAATCTGCCACCGATGATTGTCGCTTCGATTAAATTTGGCATAAATTTCTCAATGGTCAATCTGGTTCCGTTGCATAACTTTGGTGCTTTCAACCCTCATGGACGCGCACCTTTAGGCCCCCGGCAGGACGCGCGCTGCGGCTAATTATCTGCACATCCGAATCTGCGGGATTTATTAGAATTTTCGTGGAACAAATGTTTAAAAGCATGCAAATATTACTCATATCAACTTCGTATGAACCCCCTTGGATTTCTTGAGTAATAAAGGGAAAAATACTGGCAAATAGAGGATTGTTAATAAGAGTGTTTTTTTTTTTATTTTCTGAAGAAATTACAGGTCGGAAACAATACGTACATTATAATATAAATCAGTATTTTTTTTGCATTCCAGTTCAAAAGGCTTCTCTTAGGACTAGGAAAAACTAATTGAACGAATAATTGAACGAAAAACTCGTAGGTAACAGTTTTCATTCTGACAGAACTGCAAAAACTATAAGAAGTGATAAAATGATACATCACATAGCAGGAATAAATTACGAACGAGTGTTTTTCTCCAGCTATCTGTGTCCGTGCTGGCTCACTCAGTGGTTAGGCAGCAGTTGCAAATAACCTCTTGCTCACTGTGACCTCTACAGACATGATTCCGGCATTTTTTGCGAATCAGTTCACTCTTGTTGGTCCTGTGAGATCTACAGAGTTTACAATAACTTGCTCGTACGGTAGAAGCACATGGAGCTGGTTGTGTGGTGGTGCTTTGATTTCGCCTGTATTTTTCAAGGAATATGACGACATCTTTCGGAAGAGACTTGATTGCTGATCGGCTTTTCAAATGATCCCGCATCAAACTCATGGCCAAGTTAGTGAGGTATTTCCTTGTAATAATGGTCTCATCTGGTAAGTTGACTAGAAAAATGACGAAAGAGTTTATGCCTGCAATATCCAACAACCTGAAGAAGACGCAAAGCAGTCAACGTCGGTTTTGCGTCGCAGTTGTTGTAGTTGAACATAGCTAAGCGATGGCGTCGACGCCGTCTTTGGTCGCATTGTAGTCGAGAATATGTCAGGGCTTATTTGTCTCTGGCTCGGTCTCAACAGTGTCATGCATTGTTGACAGAATGAACACCGCTCTTTTAGTATGTGTGACGTAACTCATCAAGGACATATCGCACTGAAATACGGAGATGCAGGAAACAATTGAGCGAAACTCATCGGTGAAAAATTCTGGCGGGATGTGTTTCGCATTGGACTTTACCGTGCCCAACAGAGTCAACCTTATTCCAAGCAGATGAAGTGCAAGAGGGTAACTGGCATAGAAAATACCCATCGTCACGTTTCAATTGGTTCCCTTTATTGGCTCAACTAGTCTCTTCACGATGTCATCAGGACTGTTGGACACAGAGCAGGGGCCAAGTGGTTGAGCTCACAGTACAGCTACGTGTATAATGTTTTCGCATCGCTCACGGCATGAAATTTTAGGCCATATTTGGCTGGTTTCTGTGGCATGTACTGGATAAACGAGCATGTTCCGCAATAAGGAACGAGCGTTTCATCGATCATTACGGATTCCCCGGGACTATAGCTGTTTTGACAATTTTTTTCAAACTAAGATGAAAAATCGCGGATGAGGGCGAATTTATCCGTAACTTTCCTCAAATTCTTCGTCGTTATATCGTCAAGACGTATGGCTCGTGCCAAAAAGAGAAATCGTCGATGACTGAAATTGGCCCTAAGAAGAATTACCGCAGTTCCATCAGTTTTCCATCGTTCCCGAATATTGGCACGATTTCCTCTTTTTATAGAAATCACCAAAAGTGCCCCAAAAAAGCCATGATTTCAGCTCGGTCACTGGGCTTAAAATCTCTTTCTTCAGAGTTTTTCCTATCTCTCATATTTTGTACATGCACTTTTGCAATGTAATTGTTCGTCTTCGTAACGATTTCATCAATCATTCGTTCAGTTATTAGAAGTAAGAAAACATCAAGCGGAATAGTGGCTTTACGAGCATCTCCTTTAGGCCCGGGTAAAATTAGTAAAATATTTTTGGCTTTGGTTTTTTCGGTAGTAGGCAATGCAGCGGAATCGCTGACCCTCAAGGTGTCGCTACTTTTACCTAGGTACCAACAGGCATCATTTTCGGGATCTTTAAGGCGGGCTTCATCATCTTCAACCAAAGACTGATCAGAATACGAAGAGACATCTTCTTTTTCATAGGCATCTGGTTCGTAGTACGGATTTGAATCACCGTCTTCATCGATGTACCCCTCTTCTTCGGTATCAAGAAAAATGATTGGTCGAGAGGGTCGCCTGTTCAAGAAAAAGATAACTACATAAATGATCAATCTAACGGGTTAAAGTACACATCCCCACAAAAAGTGTATTCAAATTACCGCAGACATCACATAGAAGAAAGAAAAATAGAATTACAGACATAAGAATACGTGAACGAAACTAAATAATTGAGAAAAATGAGGAAAACGCCTAAAACGAGTCAATGGTTTTCATATAGAACAACGAGCACCATATATACGCTGATAGGTATAAACATAAGAGTATACAGGAATGAAAAGAAAATGAATTATGAGACAAATGGTGTGAAGAAATATCGAAACACTTACATTTTTTCTTAGACGTTTGAATGCGCACCGCGGAAAATTTCCCGCGTTTCACCGGTGGCTTACTTGGACGAACCGATAAGAATTACGGGTTGAACGTCAAGCGCCGGACGCCCCACCCTCTCTCTACGTGTATAATAGGAAAAATATACTTGGGACTTCTCGATCACCCTTTGCAATTCTTCAAATATACGTGCGTTTTTTCCAATTTGCGGCTAAATCCCCTCGCCCCAATTTAGATAAACTCCAGAGTGATAATGAAATACAGATAATACAAATTTCAATGTGAATCATTTGAATGTAATCGAAATCAGGAGGGCGCGATATGATAAACAATGTTTTTCGATTTTTTTCCGGCGCAAAAATAAACAACGAAGGCGGTTTGCCAACATGCAAACAGCAACACACAGCTGACCGTGCAAAAAACAGGGAAATTCGAGATTAATCCCACAGACTCCCAAAGATTGACCTTGGGATTGATTGATTGTCATAGCAAAAGCCAATCGAACAGGGTACTGAATCTGCTTGAACTGCAATAGAAGATCAGTTGGAATAATCGGAATCCGTGAGATAAGGCTGCCTCTCCTTTGAATTTGCCTTTGATGATCGTTGCTTGAATCGCATTGTTCATCAGTTTCTTGACGGACAACCGTGTACCGTTCCACGATTTCGGATGATTCAGATTTCGCAGCACGATTCTGATTAATCCCACCTTTAGCTGTAATTTATGCGGCGGAGTTCCTGGAACATCAAGCGAATTCCAAAATTCCGTCAGATAATTGGTCGCTTTATCCTCGTCGGTCACGCTGTCAACGAATTTGTATGGATGCAGTTCTCCAGCGATTTGACTTTGAATGATGAAATTCAAGCTATCGACGTCCTTTTTCTTCGCTGTTAGTATTGCCCGTTCACCCATCGAATCAAGATTTTTATAATTTTGTGCAATGCCGGGGAACACTATGGTGATGAGTTCCTCCTTCGACTATGTGAACTCGCAAAATTTTGCCGGTCAGGATATCAATCCAGTGAAATGTCAACAGCAATTTGGCCATTGCCAAGCGCCAGCAGTTGTCTCGAGAATTCAGCAGCCGATGGGTTGTTCTGCAACGCGACTCTCATGTTCGTGGACAATTGCAACTTTTTGACATGCTGCTACAAAGACAACGATTTCAAGCATGCATTAAGTTCCTCGGTCGCAGTAGACTTGGAGATGACGGGAAGCGTTTGACGAAAATCTCCGAAGAGCAATATCATGGCCCCACCAAATCGTCTCGAATCACCTCGTAAATCCTTGAAGCTGCGAATCACCTTGCAGCTTCGAAGCGGCATGTGCAGTTTGGCAGTCTTCCAACAATGTGTGAGCAATGCCAGAGGATGCAACAGCCAACGCAATTTGAGATCTTGACCGAATTGTTGCCAGAATTAACGGAATGACAAATGTCCTGCCTGTCCCAGCGGTACATGCCTCCCGTTCCATCGTCAACAATCTTCATCAGCGAATCATACACATTCTTCTGCTCGGCATTCAACAGCAGCACATTCGTCCGGACTCTTTCGGCCAACTCATCTCAATCATAGTCTTGTTCCCATTGCAATTCGCGATTCAATGCATCACCAATCGAACGATTTGGCCCTGGCATCCTCAATGTCGACAGCGGACTGCCGCACATCAGCACGCACATGTCTTCGAACAGAACCAACGCTTTGTTGCCCATCTCGTCGTTGATTTCAAGATCAAAATTCGAAGTTGTCGTGCGAACTCCGTGCAAATTGTCGTTGATCATGTCGTCCTTATATTTGTCCCACAATGCGGTCCGGTTTGACGGATGAAATGTGGCTATGATGATCGTAAACATTGTACGAATTTAATTTCCTGCCGCAGAAACAGTTGCATTGGCGAGTATTGAGTCCAAATGTGTATCGTTTTCGAAAAAAATTCAAACGTTGGCAAGCCTCCCAAAATGTGGCGCAGTGCACACCATCCAAACTACCCAGGAAATCGGAGGATGTAGGGCCTCTAATGTTCACCAAAAGTAAGCGAAGATAAAAGCATTCGTCTTGCCGTGGATGAACTGTGTATATTCGTCCGAGGGCATTAGTCCAATAGATATCAGCGAAGCCAGCAACAGCATCACCTTGTTTCCCGTGTTGAAACTTGTTCGATGCAGCGTTCCACGTATAATAGCGTGGCATTTCCGAATAGAGTAAAGTCCTTGCGAACCGATCGCTTCGCATGTCGAGAAGAAATTTGTCAATGTAGTCGCCGGTAGGTCGTTCTGCGTTTTGCGCGGCATTTGCGTCGCATCTTGATCGTACTTATGCATGTGTGGTTTCCAACATAAGTAGCTGGTAGAATGGTCTAACAACCGATGTTGGCCGCGTCTTCTTTAGCAGCGATGGCGTCACGCAAGTGGATGTACAAGTCTGATCGTAACTTTTGACTGATTGAAACAAATGAAATTTAGACGCTCCGTTTCGACCTAGCCCCACATGTCGACGCAGTGCTGTTGAAACAATCGGCGATATCTCAACAGATGATTGTCAACATCTTGCCGAATCATCAATCGATGCACGTAACAATCCATTGAGCTGATCTTCTCATTCATTTCTTCTTCTGACATATAAATTCAAACTTAGTTGTAGAATGAAAAAGAAGTGATGACTCGTGTACAAACTTGTCGTTGGATTGACCATCTCCATATTGAAGTGATAGCCATCCTCTCCACTAAAGAACATCAACGCGTATTGAAGCGTGTCGTATGACCGATCAGTCTCGTACACGCGCTGCAATTGTCCACCATCCCGACGGTTGAGAACAATACCGCGTGATTTCGCATTTTCGCCAACAATCATTCGGAATCGTATTCGAAAGCATCGCGATTCAAGTCTACATTTACGACTGGTCTTCTTTTAGTAACCTTTTTCGAATTTGACGTGGTGATTGTGCAGTGCTAACCTGTGCAATATGGGCACGTCTCCATTCATTTTCTTCTGCATGTTCTCTTGCGATTCAAAATAGCAATTCAATAAGATTCGGAAGTAGAAACGATGTATAGCAGTTGTACAAACTGAGTAAATCGGATAAATCTGCTAAAAATATGTTTCATGGAGAACACTTCTCAACCACAATATTGTTGCTGAATGTAATGAGGTACAAACCAAATCAAATATAATAATTACATTACGGTGAAGAATCAAATGGCAACGAGAATTTTGATGTCGCAGGGTTGAATTAAAAATGAAAAGTTCTACTGGATATGAGTCGGATGTCGGGCCGAAATAAGTAGAATTATCTGTTCTTGTACTTACGTAGTATTTCACAACGATTCCAATAGAATTGTAAAAATCACGATTAAATGTTTACGTACTGCACACTTGGGAAATAACCAAACTGGTTTTCAGAAGGTAAACAAAACTGTACTTAAATTTACTACCAAACAAATTATAATACTAAAATTCATTCTTTTCTGCATGTTCCTCTTGCGTTTGATTATTACGTACATTCCGACTAATTGTTTCACGACGTGTGCGTCGTCCAAGGTTTGGTTGTCTAATAGAAGGCATTAGTCAAGAATATAACTCTCCCTGAAAAACAACAAAGTCGTTCTTGACTAATCCTATGCAAGAGAAAAAAACTTACGGAATGAATGTTTTGCAATGAATGCCCGCAATCCAGTTGGATAACTGAACTTTTCACACGCAAAATGATCTAATTGCTAAATATCGCATTGAATTTTAATTGATCGTTGTGTTTGTACCGTTCCGGGATGTGATGCGCGATATACGACTATCCCCAATCAGTGTAATAAAATGCAAAACTCGAATCAATCGCAGCAAGAAAAAGAGCACATTTGCTCAATCGCAAATGACATTGCGAAAAGGACACCTGTTAAATTGCGCACAGCCTAAGTCAACGTATAACGCCATATTTCGGGTAGTGGCATTGGTGGTAACACAGCGACATGTATTATTCATCTCGTTCACTTCTCCACACAAAATTCACGCCAAAGTCTTTTATCACAATGAATTTCAGGATTATCCGAAATTTTCCTAGCTTCAAAACGAATTTTTCACATCCACATCGTCTAAAATTATTGAATCATGCGATAAAATGCAGAATTTCGTCGAAAATAAAATTCCAAATTTTTCGCGATTTTCCGAAATATTCCGAGTGTTCCACTAAGAATTTTCTATTTTTCCACTCGAAAAGCCATTCCGGAACAATTGCACACAACATTCCGCATTAAAAATGAATTATCGATTTTCCCAATACCCCGACTTTTCCGGAGGGTTTTCCCAAAATTTTCTTGCATGGAAAACCTTCTTCTGGCAATTACGAACAACTTGAGAAAAACTCAAACCAAATTGGCCCAGCCGTTCTCAACTGATGAATCACTTTACATTTTTCATACCATTTTTATACATTTAGATTGAAAACGTCAATTTAAATTGATGAAATTGCGGGTTTTTTCGTCGTACAGTCTTGGCAACAATACGAAAAACAAAATGTCCCGTGTCTGTTATCTTCCTACTGGATATTTTTCTAACTCTAGCAATAAAATGGAAATATAGAGTGGAATTATACATTACAATTTTGTTGGCAGAAAACTCGGCGAATCATCCTTGTTCTTGAGAATGTCGTTGCACTTGTTGACGGTGTCAAACAGGAGGAACGTATCACCAACACTGAATAGTGTTGCCAGACATCGTGCTATCAATCGGCGCGTCGGTGGTCCCGGAGCTCCTTGCATATGCCTCGTGAGTTGTTCGACCAATTTCTGTTGGCATCCTTTGATGTCGCTCTGTAATATTGCACGTGAATTAGAAACTCACAGTTCACAGCCGGAAATAAATATCAACCAACAATGTCGGTGATATTGTATAATACGACAATTGATACAGGATGAAGTGTTACGTCGTAACGTAAACAATCCTAAGAATTGAATAGGCAGTTTCAATGTGCCTGCGTACGCGCCGAAAGTATGCCTGGACGGATGTGTGCTTGCGTCGGTCCCACGTCCAACGATTCTGCGACCCGCAGCGCTAAGTATATGCGGCTAGCTACTGCCACCTAGTTTCTAAATGGGATGCCAGGGTGCGCCAACAGACGTTGTTTCAGTTAGTTGCTGACGATTATTGTCAGCTCCCACGCAAATCCATCAAGTTATAATAAATAATCTGTAACCGGAGGTGTTGAGTAAACCTTGGTGAAATTGTTCTAACAAAAAAAAGGGGGCCCAGCCTCGTGGTCGCACACAACGAGCACGTAGCTCGATCGCGAATCGTTGCGTTGGTGAGATGCCATGGTTTATTAATTCTTCCTTTGATTCGAGTCCGTAAATTCTTATGCTCAATGAAGCTGGTTTTTTATGCCGCAAAGATTCTCCCCAAATACCCGTGTCATTATTTCACGCCTTGAACACGATATTTCCACTAACGTATCTTCGATGATTTCTTTCTCAACTTCGTCACAAATAACGTAACTAACATGCTGAACCACCTGCGATGAATCAGTCGATTCTATTTATTCCGTGAATTCACCAATTATTTTATTAATAATCAACATTAAAATTAGGAAGAGCTTGAAAATGTTCGTTGAGGCACGCCTCCACCCTCATTTAACCTACGGCGTTGAAAGGGGTCCGATTGGAAGGCTTTGAGTCTTAGGATTAATAGTTCGAATTTGTTTGTTTAACGTAGAGTACCTGCCTTGTGACTTAACCCTCACGACCCCCTTGGGCGAGGGGCTGGGATACGCCCAGCCAGCGCGTGCCTCCAGAACATGTCTGAAAACACGTCCCACTCGCACTACCTATTTTCCATCAGGGGGCAAGCCCTGTAGTCCAGTCATTATGTCCGGAAAAACGGGTTTTAAATACAATTGAACGCATCAGACCAATTTTTGGATATTATGTGGAGAGCCTAGAAAATCTTGCCTTGAAATTGTCGATTAAGATTTCCTATGTGCGTTCTCCGCCATCTTGAAAAAAGGGTTAAATTTGGTTTTTGCGCAATAACTCGGTTTCCCGTCGAGATACGAAAATTGCGCTCAAATACTTTTTCATTGTTTTTTTACGCTTTACAATTAAAACTTTATACATTTTTCACCTACCTTCGATTGTTGTTGAGATATCGAACGAGGAAGTCAAAAATTCAGGTGGGGAAAATTTCTTTTTGCTGTTTCCTTCTTTTCCATTTTAGATATTGAAAAAATGTCTAGTATCAAACTTGTAGAGAATGTTAATCTATCTAATACCTGCAATCCCATATTTTTGTAGGTTTTTTTTGACAAAAATTACGACCTGTAGCATGCCGCAACGTCGACTACAATGTGACGCACCCTGTGTTAACAATAGGCCAGTCAACGGGAAACTTAACCTTGCACTATTTTAAGGAGTCGATTTTTTTTATCTGCTGTAGTATCACTTACTGAGTATAAAATCACAAAAATCGGACAAATTGTGCCCCGGCGTCACGCGTCATCTTGAAAAAACGTTATCGGCCGATATCTCGGTAACTATGCACTTGAGGCCAAAAATAATCAGTACCATTATTGTAGAAAACAAAATTTTCCATCTTTTATTTTGAATAATGTTTTTCATAAAACTTACCGTTTGCGATTTATGGCTCATTCAACGAACAGGTTTTTCTCTTTCAGTCGATAACTCTTCTAATAATCGATTAAATAATGAAATACTTCAAACAACTTTGAAAGATCAATCAATTTACTGTAACCATTAGTCTAGCAATGGGAAGTATATCTATATACAAGTCTGCCATTTGGATTAAAGAAACGGTCAGGTATATGAGAAACTTCGCCAGAGGTTTACCGAGACGGCGCCTTCGCGCGCCTCGCCGTCACCCGCCCGGAGAAGGCGCATTATGACAATTAACGCGTTATAGCTCTGAAGGTATGAATATTAGAAGAAAAAGTTTCGAGTAAAAGTTACAGTAAATTGATTGATCTTTCAAAGTTGTTTGAAGTATTTCATTATTTAATCGATTATTAGAAGAGTTATCGACTGAAAGAGAAAAACCTGTTCGTTGAATGAGCCATAAATCGCAAACGGTAAGTTTTATGAAAAACATTATTCAAAATAAAAGATGGGAAATTTTGTTTTCTACAATAATGGTACTGATTATTTTTGGCTTCAAGTGCATAGTTACCGAGATATCGGCCGATAACGTTTTTTCAAGATGATGCGTGACGCCGGGGCACAATTTGTCCGATTTTTGTGATTTTATACTCATTAAGCGATACTACAGCAGATGAAAAAAAATCGACGCCTTAAAATAGTGCACCAACCACAAGAGTGCCAAACTCCCCGTTGACTGTACTACAATGCCACGCGTCACGCTGTAGGAGCGCGTCCGTTGGGATTTCCCGGCTGCAGTTCATACAAAGTGTTGATTCAGTAAGTGTTCACGGTGCGTGCTACAAGAAGTACGGTAATGAAAGACTAGCGTCGTTTGCATCTCGACGAAGTGAATCTGCATCGGAAGTAACCATGAACTGGCAGGCTTACAATTTATAACTGTCGCTGATGTCGGATCTCATCATCAATTTTCGAGCGACATTGTACCTACAAAACCAAATTTAATTTGGCCTTACGGAAAATGGAATTGCTCTGTTTGAATTCCAGGATGGAATGGTTTTATGGAGGCAGTGACAACCAATATGCCATACGAACGCTCAAAAATGATCTGCCTTTCGTTTATTACGCGCAGGCATCGGATTACGATACTATCTTGACTTCGCTTCTCGGAGCTACCGAAAAATGCAAGCGTTGCAATCAAAAAACAACCTTCATTATATTTGATCAGCCACTATACTGGAAAGCTCGCGATATCGTGGAAGGTGCTGACTCAACATCGGACTTGAAAAACGTCGTAGTGAGATTCGGTGAATTCCATCTGTTGATGTCATTTATGGGAACAATTGGCATGATCATGTCGGGTAGTGGAATTGAAGAGTTTTTCAAATTGATTTATACTGAAAATTGTGTCGAAAAAATTCTCTCTGGCCATGCATATACACGAACTGTCCGCGCTCACATTTTGGCACACGCTGCTTTGTCAAAAATTGTATTGGACTCGCTGGAATGAGTCGAGGAGCTAGGTGATGAACTTGATTACTACGTGGAATTTTTTTTCAATTGGCCTATTATACAGACTGCTGCAGAAAACAACGAAGTGAAATGAGTATGTGATAAATTTTGCGTACGAATTAGATGCCATTGAAAACAGAGGTCCTATGGCGGAACTATGGGTGCAGTACTATCATGTGGTTTCTCTAGTGAAAAACTTCATAGAGGCAGAAAGATCCGGTAATTGGGCACTTCATCTCAACAACATCCAAAAAATGCTTCCCTTTTTTCATATCAGCGGACATTTCATGTATGCAAAGTTTGCTCATTTATACCTACAGGATACGGGAACTGCGTGGAAAAATACCCATAGCAGATTACGTCCAGTTCATGAGGCATGGATACTTTACGATCCGTCGCACGGGAAAATTTTGATCTGGGATTATGCCAGACGCGACAGTAAAGCAGACTCTTATGCGATCCATGAAAACAATCGAAGGACTGACTCGGGCACGCGGAGTTGCAGACAGCACAACAGCATCGTGGATTTTGGGTATGATTCAGGTTTGAAACATTTGTTAGCCAATTAAAAATTTCTCCGGAACACGTTGCTCTACAACCCAACAGCACACATTGACATGAGACAATTCTGATATTGAGAAACTGGACATGTGGCTTGCAGATCATAATCCTTTTCCTGGAAGAAATTGATGTCTATTGCCACAGGAATTATTGCAAACCAGAACAATCATTGTCATCGTGCATACGAAGTTGATTACGATATAATTACTAACATCATAGGGGAAAATTTCGCGTCCTTGTCATTGAAAAGGAAGGATAAGGTGCTTCCTATATCGACAGTAAATTCCAGCATTAAGATCGACGCGTCACCAGTTCCAATTAATCCACTGTTACTTTTTCAAAGAATGTGCATTGCGGAGAATTCCAACACCGATGTGAAACATTTTCTGACACAAGAGCTCGCTTCTTTTGCATTATCTTAATCGCCGAAGAAGAAATGCAGAAAAGAGCAAAGTCGTTGTTGTATAATGCTTTCGAACCTTTAAGAGAAGACTTACAATCTGGTAACAGACATATTCACATAATTGACGGTGGTTTTCTTCTGCACAAAGTTGTTTGGGGTCGTATTGAAACATTTGACCTCATTTGCCAGAAATACGTTTCCTACGTGCAACGACACTTTGGAGAAAATTGTTGAAAATATTCTTGTATTTCATGATATTTGAATCTGGGCGCCAACCGCCATCTTGATATCGATGTATCGATTAGGTTAAGTCTTCTTAGTTCTAGAATCGATTATGTACGCGCTCTCAATCGCAAGCCTTTTTTTTAACAACGAACACGTTGTTTCTCATCCAAGAAAATACAGTTCAATCCTACCACGCTCATCTGTTTTATTAACCCCAACAACAGGTTATGGGCCCAGAAGACGTGTACAGACAATTATTTTTCGGATGTGAAAGTTTTTTCGACCAAAAACCTTGATCTTAAATCAGACATTCTTTTGAGGTTAGCCGGCCCGCGTGCAACAGTGCAAATAACCAAGAATGGAACCTGAAGTGAGTAAAATCACAAAGTTGAAAGATGCGGAGAACTGGTCACAATGGAAGTTTCAAATCTCCGTCTTGATGCGAGACAAGATCGACATGAGGGTGGTTACCGGAGACCTCGCCAGGCCTGTGCTCGTCGGCGAACAGACAGAAGCGCAGCAGCACAAGCTGAATTCCTGGATCAAGGCCGATAGCACTGCTCAAAGGATCATCGCAACGAGCGTCGCGGACTCCCAGCTGGTTCACATCATGAACTGCACCTGCGCCAAGAACATGTGGAACACCCTCCACAACCTTTACGAGCAAAAATCTGAGACAAGCATACACATGCTCCAGCAAAAATGGTACCAAGTCACCAAAGAACAGAAGGATAGCATGGCGTCTCACATTGCCAAACTGAAGGACCTTGCGCACCGCTTACAAGCCCTAGGTGAGCCAATTGCAGATTCGATGATAGTAACCAAAATTCTTATGACGCTGCCTGCAGCGTACAACCATTTTGTCACTGCGTGGGAATCAACCGCCCAAACTGACCGAACCTTGAGCAACCTGATCGAGAGGCTTCTCGCGGAGGAAACGAGGTTTTCCACTCAAGAAAAAGGACAGAACGAGGCACTCACCGCAGTGAAGCAGGTGAAGAAGAAGAACCACAGAGGGAAGCGAAACTCCAAACCTACCAAGGAAGACGAGGATGCAGACAAGACCAGCTCAGACGTCTGTTACAAATGTAACAAGCCAGGCCACTGGGCAAGTGGGTGTAGAGCCGTTACGACCCAAAACCAGAGCCGTGGGAGCAAGCCGAAGGGCCATGCTCTTGTCGCACAAGCAGCGTTGCTTGTAGATCATTCTCAATGCAGAACCGAGGTATGGTATGTGGACTCAGGAGCTACCGACCACATGTCAAACCAGAAGGAGTGGTTTATTAATCTGAATCCTTTTGACAAACCATTGCCTGTGCATATAGGCAAGAAAGGCGAGACTGTAGGTGCGTTGGGCAGAGGAGATATAAACATCCTAGCCTACGACGGAAATCAATGGGTGGAGAAACATCTCTCCCATGTTTTGTTTGTGCCCAATCTACGGTACAACCTGTTTTCAGCTGGCTCAGCGCTGGATAAAGGGTTGCTGCAGATTTCAGATGCCAAGGGATGCCAATTCAAGCACGATGGGACCACAGTTGCAGTGGGAGTACGAAAGCATAAGCTCTGTGAGATGCTTTTCAAGGTACTTCCTCCAACGGACAGCGAGATCGAAGCAAATCTTGTCGTCACAGAGAGTCTCAAGTCGTGGCATGAGAAGTTGGGGCATCAGAACGTTCGGCATGTGAAGCAGTACTTGAAAACCCGCGGTATCCAAGTGAACGGTGAAGAAGATTTCTTTTGTGAAGGCTGCGTCTTTGGTAAGGCACACAGACTACCCCTTCCAAAACGTAAACCAGAAGACTACAGACCGAAAGCTCCGGGTGACCTCATACACGCAGACTTGTGTGGGCCTATGCAGAGAGAGTCTATAAACGGATCTCGCTACTATTTGTTGTTGAAAGACGATTATTCTCACTTCAGAACTGTCTACTTCATCAAATCCAAAAATGAGGCTGTCACACGCATCAAGGACTTCGTCATCATGGCGAAGAACCAACTCGGAAGAGATGTGAAAATCCTGCGAACAGACAACGGTTTGGAGTTTGTAAATGCAGAGGTCAACGAGTTGCTGAGAAATCGTGGGATACAGCATCAGAGAACAGTAGCCTACACTCCGGAACAGAACGGCTCCGCAGAAAGAGAAAACCGGACGCTAGTCAAAGCCGCGAGGACCATGATCCACCACAAAAACTTACCTTCGCGACTGTGGGCTGAGGCAGTAAGCACATCAGTTTTCATACTCAACCGCACTGGTACAAGTACGGTTCGTCGAAAGACTCCGTATGAACTGTGGTCTGGACGAGTCGCTGAGCTGAATCAGTTAGTCAGTTTTGGAGCACTCGCGTACGCGCACGTCCCAAAACAAAAGCGCCAGAAGCTGGACTGCAAAGCTGAGAAGGGATACTTCGTGGGCTACGACCAGGACGTGAAGGGATTCAGAATCTGGTTCCCAGACTCAGACAAGGTGGAAATCAAAAGAGACGTACAGTTCCGGGAAGGCAATCGCTATCCAGACGACTTCGAGCAAGTAGAAGAAGTGGAACACATACGTTTCTATGAATTTCCAGAAGAAATCGCAGTCAATCCGCAGCATGAAGAACTTCAAGAAGAACTTCGAGAAGAACTTCAAGAAGAGCCCTTAGAAGAGCTTCGAGAAGAAGATTCGTCTGGCGACGAGGAACAAGAAGTTCTCTCCGAAGACGAAGCGACGGATGGAAGCGAATGGAATTCGGCTGACGATTCCCTCGCACCAGAAGAAGAAGAAGAGCCAGCGCCGAGAGGCTTGCGGGACAGAAACCAGATCAGACGACCGAGCAGATATCAAGACGGCGTCGATCCAGACACTGTCCTTATAGCAGAAGGCGAAGAGCCGCAGACATACCAAGAAGCAATCAACGGGCCATATGCGACGCAGTGGAAGCGCGCGATGGACGAAGAAATTGCATCATTGGAGAAAAACAAGACATGGAGGATCGTGAGACCTGAAGTGAACCGGAACGCGATAGACAACCGTTGGGTATTCAAGTCGAAGAGAAATCCTGATGGAAGCATCGACAGGTTCAAGGCTAGACTTGTAGCCAAAGGCTATTCCCAAAAGGCGGGAATCGATTATCACGAAACCTTCAGCCCAGTTGTAAAGTTTGATTCGATCCGAATCATCCTGTCCTTGGCAGCATCGAAACGGATGGTTTTAAAGCAGTTCGACATAAAGACTGCTTTCCTTAACGGAAAACTGAAAGAAGCCATATTTATGAAGCAGCCGGAAGGATACGAAAACGGAACGGAGGACATCTGCAAAATGGAGCGAAGCTTGTATGGCCTAAAACAAGCTTCGAGATGCTGGCACGAGCGGTTTACGAGTTCACTCAAGAAATTCGACCTACAACCGACGAAGTCAGATCCGTGCGTCTTCACCAACAATCAAGATCAACGAACGCTGATCCTGGCTATTTACATAGCGACGGACTGGTTGCAGCATCAAACAGCGATGACGTGAACGCACTGCTCTCCGAGTTGAGGAAAGAGTTTGAGGTAACCACCGGAAACTTGAATTTGTTCTTAGGTTTCCAGATAGAACGTGGCTCAGATGACTCTATTTTCCTGCACCAGACTGGTTATGCCAAAAAGGTCCTAGAGCGATTCAAAATGGACGATGCAAATGAAGTGGCTATCCCTATGGATAAACATCAAGAGCTAAGCGTGCTAGCGCACGGCCGACAGGAGTCCAGCGGAGTTCGAGCTCCGTACAGAGAAGCCGTGGGGTCATTGATGTACCTGGCGATAGGGACTAGGCCAGATCTTGCGTTCACACTGAGCACCGTAAGTCATTATTTAGAAGCACCGGACAAAATTCATTGGAACGCGGTTGAAAGAATTCTAAAATACTTGAAAGGAACCGTAAATTATGGAATACTTTTCAAAGCAAACGTAGACCTAAAACTGTTAGCCTTCAGCGACGCTGATTACGCTGGGGACATTAATACGCGTAGATCAACGACGGGTTACGTTTTCAAGCTAGGTGAGGGTACTATCTCATGGTGTTCAAGGAAGCAGAAGGTGGTTGCGCTATCGACAACCGAGTCAGAGTATATAGCTGCAGCCGAGACGATTAAAGAGTTAGTTTGGCTGAAACGCTTGATAGGTGAAATCATTGGCGAAGAAATCGCAAAACCCACAGTCCAAGTGGATAATCAAAGCGCGATAAGACTTCTCAAAAATCCAGAATTTCATCAACGATCAAAGCACATTGACATAAAATATCATTTTGCTCGCGACATGTATATAAAGAAAAAAAGGTTCAACTTGATTGGCGTTTCAACCAAAGAACAGCAAGCGGACATTTTCACAAAACCGCTGGCAAGAGAACAGTTCTGTTATATCCGAAAACTATTAAACATAGTACCTAAGGTTTAAACATAAGTTTAACAGTAAACAGACCAAATGTATTTTGCCAAAGCACTAAAGACTTAAAGATGAATAATTTATATTTCTGCTAACGTTAATAAGACTGTTGAATTATAAAAATGAAGTTAATGTTAACAGGAATGAATGAAAAGAATGAGAGAGATACCATGAAAAGTGGGAGTGTTGAAAGTATTCTTGTATTTCATGATATTTGAATCTGGGCGCCAACCGCCATCTTGATATCGATGTATCGATTAGGTTAAGTCTTCTTAGTTCTAGAATCGATTATGTACGCGCTCTCAATCGCAAGCCTTTTTTTAAACAACGAACACGTTGTTTCTCATCCAAGAAAATACAGTTCAATCCTACCACGCTCATCTGTTTTATTAACCCCAACAACAAAAATATCACAATTATATTCGACGGTTATGTGAATGACATGAATATAGCAGGAACCAAAACTTCGGAAAGAGTACGACGTTCCAGAAAGATCCAATCGCCTGAATTTACATTCGATGAAATTTCAGTTCCAAAAGTTAGCCACGAGAAGTTTCATGCAAGAGACACAAATAAGGATAACTGTATACAAATGTTTCGTCGCTATTTTGCAAACGCCGAAATCAAAGTTGAGCAGGCATTTGAGGACGCAGATACTCTTATCGTAACCACGGCAATTGACGAACCGTCGATGTTAGACTCAGTTGAAATTGTCGGCGAAGATATCGAGCTTTTGGGTTTGTTCAGTGGACTTGCACAAGCCAAAGCGAGCATATACTTCCGTAAACCAGCAAAAGGAAATACACCCGCAAAATTGTACTCTTCGACTATCTGAAAGCATAATAAGTCTGTGCTGGACAACATACTTTATCTTCATGTTTTTAGCTGTTTGCGATACCACATCGTCTTTTTACAACATCGGTAAATCCAAATTCATCCACACTCTTGAAAAGCATCCGGAGCTACGGTCATCGGTGGAATTATTCAAACAGGAGAAAGTCAATCCGGTAATTCTGACTTCCATTGAAGCACGATTCCTCATCGCCCTATATGGTGGTAATGAGCAAGATAAATCAATTGATGTTTTGCGATTCCACTACTTCGCGAAATCAATGACGAGAAATAATTTGAACCACCTTTCACTACTTCCACTAACGAAAAACACAGTCCGACAGCATAAATTTCGTACGTATCTGCAGGTGCAAACGTGGCTTGGATTTGGCAAGGATCCTGCGGAATGGGGTGGGCGACGCACGAATCATGGGCTTTAATCAATTATGAGCACAGCCGAACCCACTTCACCTGAACTTTTGAAGCTGATATCGTGCAAATGCAGAACGAAATGTGAAACTGCCTGTGGGTGCAGAAAAACGGAGATTTCTTGCTCCGTTATGAGCCTCAATTGCTGTGGGGAAACATGCAACAACGTCTGAACAGTTAACGTTCTACTTGACAACGATGACAAAGAGGACGATGATGATGATTCAACCATCGAGGCATCATCTCGGGTGATTGCAGAATTTGCAGAACTCGTTGCGTATTCCGAGGAAGTAAACATTGAACCAGGAATATCAAAACGAAGAAAATTATAAATATAGAAAACAGATCTCCTTTCGTTTAACCCTCATTTCTTACAATGCAAAAGAAGGTATTAGCACCATAAATTTTATGTTTGTGATTTGTGAATTTGCGGGTTTATTTATTCATAGTGTACTTTAATGATTCGCCAAACACCCGTTAATCTGTTATGACATATGAATACAACCGTGCAAGCTACGAAATCGAAAGTTGGCACCGACTTACCGACTTTGCGGCTCACTACAAGTCGTAATTTTTGTCAAAAAAAAACACAAGAATATAGAATTGCAGATATTAATATGCTCTACAAGTTTAATGATAGAATTTTTTTCAATATCCATAACGCAAAAGAAAGAAACAGCAGAAAGAAATTTTTGCCACCTGAATTATACTTAACCTCAATTGTAAAATGTGAAAAAAAAGTATTCCAGCGCAATTCTCGTTGCTAATCGAGACCCAGCTACTCGAGAAAAAGACAAAGTGGAAGCAAAGTACACAATCAATTATAAAAAACTGAATAGTATCGCCAATGAATTAAACTGAAATCAATACAAAACATGTTGACGATCCCAATAATGCAATCAACCTTGTTAAAGAAAGAATTCAGGACTGCACAGAAAAAAGAAAATGTAAAGTCGAAAGAAGCAAAACAAAAATGCACCTAATATAGACTGGATAACCACTGCAATACTAAAATCATGCAGAACGAAAGAGAAACTCTACAATAAACTCAAACAAGATTCAGGAAGCGAAATTTCAAGACACGAATACAAAACTTACGAAAAGGTACTGGACAAAGTCCTAAAGGATGCTAAGATGAAGCATGACAAAAGAATAATAGAAAAACATTTCAACAATCCAAGGCAGCGGTGGTCAATCATGAACTCAAAACTAGGCAACAAAAACAAAATTGATAGTGAAGTTAGTGAAATCGGAAAAACAATGTAACCATAAAAGCAAACGAAGATTGCAAATATTATGAATGATGATTATTGCAGTACGGTGAATAAAATGAGAAACAGAATAGCAGTACCTAAGCTCAAAATTGAATTTCCGGAATTAAATGATAATTCAATCTTCATATAGCCTACTGTCTGCTCTGTGATAACAAAAAACACCATAGAAAATCTGAAACCTAAAGATAGGGGCATGGACAAAATAAATGCTAGAGCACTAAAGTCAATGTCCAACCACACATCAGAAACCTTAGCACATACACTTAAGGGGGCACGGTAGTCAAATTTCTGAATTATTCATTTGTCAAAAAATTTTGAACTAAACCTTCTACACGTGTTCAACACCTCATATTTGTCAAAATATTTCCAGAATTTTCTCACCCGCTGTAAAGACATAAATTCTCTGAAACGTTAGCTGCGCTGAACGGATAATTCATGGCGGGTCCTGATTTTTTGTATAGTGTAGAACACCACCACCAACAATCCCAAGTATCGGATTTACGATATTCATCCTGGGTAAGAAACTGCACCTCATAGAATGGTAAATAAATTCAATATTTGTCCGAAATGTTAGTTGCGCTCAACCGATAATTCATGGCGGGCCCTGATTTTTTTATGGTAAAGTACACCACCACCAACAATCCCAAGTATCCGTTTGACGATATACATCCTGAGTGAGAAACTGCAACCCCTAGAATGGTAAATAAACCGAATATCGGGCCGATACTGCTTTCGAACATCAGCAACTCCAATCCAATAACTTCTGAGCATTTCAAATACACTGTATGCCAAATAATCTCGGGCATAAATGATGCAATACTTTTACTGTGCTATATACAAATCCTTTTTGGAAGGAATGACAATGTTACTACATGTTTATCACTGATTTGGCAATTTCATAGGTGATGGATTCATAGTGAGAAGTTTAGGTGACGTTATACACGGCCAATGTCATTACATTTATTTCACACTGGTCACAGTTGTCGCTATAATTTCACCTGGACCTCCCCGTAGATAGGCATATGCTTCTTACATTCATTTTTATCTAGTCGTATACCCTCATAACCTCTAAGCGTTTGACAATAATTGTTGTCACGGTCGTAGATACGACCGTGATTGTAGCCGGGAGGGGGGGGGGGGGGGGTGACATTGCAGTAAGTATCCCTAGACTTATATAAATAGACTGAGCGTTTGATCGGAGCCAATGAGGACATCGAAGTTCGAAGGAATTTATTCATTGTACAGCGGGTGACAAAATTCTGAGAATATTTTGACACATATGATGTGTCATTTCTCAGTTTTTGGAAATCAAAAACACGTGTAAGAAGTTTCGTTAAAAAATTTGAAAAAATAAGAATTTAGAAATTTCACCACTGCGTCCCCTTGATAATTGTACTGAAAAATCAATGTGGCCTGAGGCCCTCAAAGCATCTGAAGTCGTGCCCAATTTTAAAATAGGCGATAAATGCGAAATTACCAACTACAAGCTAATATCTCTAGTATCGAACACAGCCAATTTTTTCGCAAGCATAATACACAAAAGAATACTTGATTGCACAGGGAAATGTAGAATTCTAAGCAAAAAACGGTTCGGTTTCATAACACAAAAGGACATGCATTAAGCTGCATAACGAAAGAGATATTTGAAAACTTTTACACTTATACTTATGTATAAAAGCACGCCAGTTGCAGTCATCTTCGTTGAATGAGCAATGGCCTTCCGTACCGTACACCATAAGATGCTCCCAGAAAAATTGTATGCGTATGGAACAAGAGGATATGCCTTTAAATTTATAGAAAGTTACTTAACTAATAGATGACAAAAGGTAAGACTCGATGAAACTGAAAGTGAATATAACGCTGTAAATGCATGGGTTTTGCAAGGAACCATACTAGGACCTCTATTCTTTATACTTTATGCAAACGACTTCCTAATCCGGATGCCAGACGACTCAATCCTATCTTATGTGGATGATGCAGCAATCATCGCATCAGGAAAAACTTGGACAGATGTTGAGAGAATTAGTGAACCGATATTTAGAAAAAGTCTCAATCTAGCGAGCATTAAACAAACTAACACTGAATATTACTAAGCCCGTGTATATGACTTTTGGGAACTATAACGATAGTGTCCCCAAAAATATAGAAATTGTGATTAATGTAAATAAACTAAATAGTGTTGAAAATTGCAATTATTTGGGAGTAGCGTTTGACTATAGTTCAAAATGGGATTTGCTAATCGAAAATATTATCAATGAAACTAAATACCTAATAGATATTTTCCGCAAAATGTCGAAATACGTGCCACCAACAACGTTAAAAATGATATATTATGCACTTTTTCATAGCATAATTACGGTATAATTGCCTGGGGAGGCGCGTACAAAAACAATTTAAATCTGCTACAAGGTATACAAAACAGATTATCGAGACTCGTTGTCAAAAACAAATTTGTGCGAACAAAGCCAATGAATTCACAACAACTAATTGCATACGATTGTACAAAGCATTATCACACCATTTTTTAAAATATGTATTCAAACTCTGCTAATAGGACAAGAAATGAATCTATCATGCTACCAAAAACTAACACAACCATAAGCAATAAAAATAATTATATAAGAGCAATCAAGCTTTAAAATCAACTACCAAATGAACTCAAAGTTTTGGCCGTTCAAAAAAAGACTTTGAGTGATAAATTAAAAGAATGGATTACAGGGAATGCTCACTAAAAGTGTAAAACAAAATAAACAATAATAACTTGATCTTCTAGCTCAACCACAGGATTCAGACCTCAAATTTAATTGTTATGTGCAAACATGAAATATATAAATTACTGTCTCTCTCTACTTGAATTATGGTGGGGATATTGAAGATAGAAATTTTACTAGTTATAAGTTCAGTCTTTGTGATATCTTAGCATATAGAGACATAGAAATGTAAACAGCGGATTATAATGGAAGAAAGTATTGAGAATAGAGCGATATTTAAGTTCAGGATTCATGAATTGCCTGTATCGGAAACAGTAATGAAAGTGCACACGTCCCATTTAGCCTTCGTAAATACAGATAAAATAAACCTCAATGTCTTCAAGTACGAATCCACCAGCATGCAAACAGGGAATTTATTTCTCTCTGCAGGGTTACTAGTAGTAATGTAATCTAATTATTATTCTGATCAATCGATGAATAGAATGATTACATATATCTATATTGTAACGAAAAATCGCTACAAGCTTCCCCCATCATCGGCCCGGGCTCCGCCACTCGCTCGCGACACCCCTGCGCCACTAGTACCGCTGCGCTGCTAGTACCCGCTTAGAATGAGATCGCGATCCCCGCCTGACCGCCGTTCCCCGCCCACAGTATGCCTGTGTAGCGAAACACGAGTCCGTCGCAGCCGTCACCGTCGCCAGCCGCAGCCGCAGCCGCCGTCACAGCCAACCCCGCTCGTCACCCGTCATCCGCCACCTACCTAGGAACCCAGCACGGTAGGGAGAGCGCGGCCTGTGGATCGGGAGCCGGGGCAGCGCGGGCGAGAGGGGAAAGTACGCCCTACGGGGTCGTCCGATGCCCGTACGCCAGCACGCCAGCCCGTCTACTAACCCGCTCGGCCGGCAAGAAGGCGTTACAACTGCCCACCACGCTGCCGCAGCCAGCATGCCCGAAGCTCGTTGCGACGAACACACCAAAACCCTGCACTTGCCGCCACCTACGGACCACCGGACAAACCTCGCCTGCTGCCGCTCCGTCCCCGATGCCGACCCACCAATCGCAGCCCCGGACTCCGTGCCGACCACCGAAGAGCCCCCGAAAGAGACGACGGCACGGCGTACCGTCAGCTTCGAGCCGACTGTCTTAGCGACCAGAGCGAGTGTATTTTGTGAGAGATTATCGAGAACTGTAAAGTGTGACACAGTGCGTCACAGCTCTACCATCTTCGTCGAAATGGGAAGTCCTTAGCGCTTCCGTGCGAGTTTGCTCAAGTTAAAGCACTCATTCTGTCACACTCCGATTACTGCGTAGGTACATTTACGTCAACTCTTTGGGGACTTTCGTAGCAACGAAACTCGGTAGCAGCGTTAATGCTGCTATACGATCAAGTGCACAGAAAAGCGATCACATCACTGTTATTCCTCGTACATTGAATATAATATGCGTACTCTTTCTTTAGTTCTTCGTCAAATGCAATGCGCTGAATGTATAGCACAGCTGTTATCGTAGTGTGTGCGTATATAATGAGTGAATACCCTGTAATAAGCACCGGATAAAGAAAAACTCTGATTCTCAGACTTCTGGACCCTGAGCCTTGAAGGAGGAACTCTCGACACGGCCCCTCTCCCTCTCCCTCTCTTCTCTTTGTTTCTGTCTTCGCTCCGTCATTTTCCAGTGATACCCGTAAGAACAAGAAGAAGAGACATTGCGAATTTGGTATATTGTTTACAATTGTTTATCATTATTGATAAACAGCGTCCTCACTCAAAGTCGTTCCTGTACGAATATTTCCTACACAGGTTGTACATCCGAAAAACATATTTGTATTGCAATAAAGTACGATAATTATCGTAAGCAAATCCGGCAACGCTGTATCACTATAGAGTAACTTAGATTACAATCGAGTGATAATTTTTCGCAGCAAAAATTGGTCAAATAACTCCATTTGTGATACAAATCAATGGGTTTCCTGACAACTTTCGTTTTTTTCTCTTCCGGTGTGTATAGCGTTGGGAATTATGGGGATTTCGGTGCCAAAAATTTATAATTCCTGCACGATGTGTAAGAAATAGTAAATGTCAATTTATCAATTACCTTTTGCGCAGCTACAAGAACTTTATCTAAGAATCGAAGCCACTCGAACACGAAAACGGGTCGCTTGGCTTCTGGGATCTGGTTGAGAGCATCCTCGTTTAGGGTGAGACTGTGACTCAACTCCATCATCGAAACGCTGTTGCTTCAGCCTGATGTTATTCGGCACCCCCTACGCCTGGAAACCAAACATGGAAATTGTTAGGGCTATACGAAGCAATAAACTAATCCTAATGGTGTGCGTGTGATTTCACGATCGATGCGTAGATCGACAATACCAGATTTGACGAATATAACAGTTCAGTTCGTTTACGTCTTTCTCAACGGAGACTCATATAACAAAAACAGCCATCATTCCGGTAAATGCCTTCATACTTAACATATCTTTTATAATAATAAGCCATCACAGTTATTCATTGATATCGACCTGGCTTATTATTCCATCAATCAGAAAAGAAATCAGTGTTATTATTTATAACTTGCAACGAAAAATCGTCACAATATTTCCCCCACCTCGGCTCGAACTCCGACTCTCGTCCGTAATATACATTATCAATTAGTTATGCTTCCCCCCTTCTCCCTCCGCCATTTTAGCGGTCACCGTCATCATCATCCAGCAACCCCAAAAATCCCAACATCATCCGGATCAGCGAAAAGAGCACACCGTCGGGAGAACACGGTTCAAAGCAAAGGAGTGGAAAGATACGGGCGAGCAGAGACATCGTCACGAAAATCCGCCGCCCGAACAAGCCTGAACCTGGCCGAAAATCTCCGACAACCGCCACCGTCCTGGTTTCATGTATCACCAGATGTGCCAAAACCGCCACCGTCTGAAACGTACCGCCACGCTACCGGAGCGAGCATATCCAAGGCTCCGTGCGGCGACGAATGCCAAAGATGGGACCGTACCTGCCTTCTGTTGTCGCCAAGCCGAGTCTGGCCCGTCGCCGGATTGCTCTCAATGCCGAGCCACCGATTCTCTCGGCCAACTGTCCCGAGCCACAAGGATCCCGCCGGAGGAGATACTTGCGAGGTTTCGTCAGCTTCGAACCAAGCGCTATCCAGTGTGGACGTATGGTTGAGACCATTCAGGATTTTATAGAGAGTGTGTCAATTTTTGAGCGACGAACCACTAGGATTGTGTGAGGTTTCTCTCGTATTGATAACCCCCCCCCCAATTTAACCCCCATTTCCCTCCGAAAGCTCGATGGTTGTTAGATGAAGACTTTCCCGCGCCCGTCCGTCCGACAGGCAGCAATCTTGTATCACGCGTGTGCGGCAAGTGACGAACGACGACCGCATTTTATTTGTGATGGTTTCTCAGTTCCGTTTTCTCCTTATTTCCCTCAACAAACCATTCCTCATCACTCTTCCGTTTCCCGTCCCGAGTCCCTTCGTCCTCCATTCGAGCTAGTAACGGACCACATCGTACTAATCGGACTTATTTTTTTTAAATTGTAGAACTGTTGACATAACGGACATAGAAAGGTGAAACAAACGGGGTGTTGAAGGAAATTGGATTGTGCATGAAGGAAAAATAGTCTGGGTAACCATAGATGAGCTTTCACTCTGAAAAAAATGGCCAACGTATCGACTTTTTAGGTAAATCCATTTTTCCATTTTTAAACTATATTATGATAAGGCAGTATATCATTCGACTGAATATACCTAACCCGCTGCAAAAAAGAATACCAAAATCATTTTTCGAAATATTCCAACACTCTTTGTTGCTAGAAAAAGGAAACCCAAGTGAGACTTATAATAACACAGGACTATAAAATGAACCAACGAAAGTCCTTCGATAAAACCACGTAATATGTTTGTTTTGTGGTGTGCCGATCACAAATTTCAGGTCTGTTAACTTGTGCATGTAAGGTTCAAGGTAATTTGAAGGTGAAATGTTTTATTTGTACGAAAAATCAAGTTTTGATTGCCGTTTTTATGTTTTTCATGATTTTACATTAATTATCATCCACATGTATGTGAAGCGGAACTGTTTGGTCTGATAAATAACAATTTGTTTCATAGATATGTTACAAGTATTGGCTGGACAAGAGAATGTTACGACATCGAATCAATGTCTCGAGAATCATCTCCGACAAGATACAATTCTTATTATGACATTCCTATATCTATGGAATAAGATAAGATATCCACGTCATTGCCTCAATCATCCCAACGACTATCTTGCAAAACATGAAGATAAATATCATATGTTGCGAGACTATCTTGTCAGTCCACTATATTATTCTTACTATTTATTCTCACCCATACCGAAAAGTAATAATAAAGACATTGAATGTAATCCACTTTGTAAGTTTAATTTATCTATTATGAAGCAATGATTCGGGAATTCATGTAAATATTGTTCGAATAATTATTTTCGCCATGAATGTTTGAATCGCAAAGTCGAGGCTCGGAATCTCCCAGGGGTGGGTAATACCATTTCAAATCCTGTATGTGACCTTTGGGCCATTTATTTTTCATGGGGACGTGGATTTCTTAGACGACGGGAGACATTTTCCGAGTGACGGTGTAGGGACCTCGGTATTTCGGTGCTAGCTTCGCGGCAAAATTCTGCGCCGCGGAGGATAACACGCGATTTTTTCGCAACACCAAGTCCCCCACCTGGAATTGTCTGGCCGCTCGTCCGTCGTTGTAGTATTTCGCCTGTCGGTTAAATACCTGGGATAGGTTACGTTTAACCCAGTCGTTCGAAAAGGGGAGTCGCGTCATCCGATTTTTTCAGACCTCTGGATCGGTTCTGTCAATCACGTCAGGGTAAGGGGTCCCGTTTCGAATGCTTTTGGCGGGGCGGGGGTTTCGTCCGAAGTTCAGGAATGCGGGGGAGACTTGGGTAGAGGATTGAACGGCAGTGTTGATCGCGAAGCCGAGTTCGGGGAGATGATTTTCCCACTGTTGGTGGTTATCACCGACGTGGAAAACAATCATCGTTTTCAACGTGCGATTCACGCGTTCGACGGGGTTAGCTTGGGCGTAGTAGGGGGCGATGGTTATTTGGTTGATACCGTACTGGGACAGCTGGGCAGTCATAGTGCGGTTCACGAACTCCGTGCCGTTGTCCATCAGCAGGAATCAGCGGCATCCCCAGCGATTGAGGATGAAGAATTCTAGGGCGTTCATATTGGTCGAGCCGGTGGCGGTGCGCAGGTCATTTACTTCCACGTACTTCGTGGAAAGGTCCTGGAACACCACCACGTACTTGCTTCAGTTCTTGCTGATGGGAAAGGGATCCATGACGTCCGCGGCAACGACGGTCCACAGACCCTCGGCTGTGCGTTCCCGCATCAGTCCGCCAGGGGCTTGGGAGACTTTATTTAACTGGCAGATTCGACAATGCTTTACGAAGCGGGTTACATCGGCGAATATACCAGGCCAGGAGATGTCTTGCGTCAGTCGGTGGTACGTCTTGTCAATCCCCAGGTGTCCCGCCTGGAGAGCGTCGTGTGCATCACGTAAGGCGTCCTGTCATGCGTCAAGGGGAAGAACCAGTTTCCATGCGTCCAGATCGGTCAGGGCCGGGTTGATTATTGGGTGAGGGCGGTGGTGATAAAGACGGTCTTCTTTGATTTTCCAATCCGGGTACTTGGCGGGGGATTCGCGAATTTTTTCGACTTGCTCGAAATACCAGGGATCAACGACGTTAACGAGGGCGACGCCGGTGCTCTCGAACATCCGGGAAATGGCATCAGGGACGACGTTCAGGGCACCCTTCCGGTGGAAGATCTCCATATCCAACGCCTGCACGGATAACGCCCACCGGGCTAACCTTCCGGAGGGGTTGCGGAGATTCGGAAGCCAACGCAGGCTGCTGTGGCCAGTGATCACTCAGAAGGAAGTGCCCTCGATATACGGTCTCAGTTTCCGTGCGGCCCACAGGACCGCCAGGCACTCCTCCGTGACACTGTACCTACGTTGGGCACGGGACAGGACTCGAAAACAATCGGGTGTTCGGTATCGTCAAACTCCTGGGTCAACACCGCACCGCTGGCCTGATTGCTGGCATCGGTGTGGATGGTGAAGGGCTTCCCGAAATTCGGGCGGGCGAAAACGGGTGCTTGGGTGAGGGACTGTCGTAGGGTTTCGAATGCCGTCTTCTGTTCGCCACCCCAGTGCTACAGGGTTCTTTTATCCAGCAGGCGGACGAGGGGGATTTTCAATTCTGAAATATTTCCCAGGAATCGGCCGTAC
This sequence comes from Arge pagana, assembly GCA_963969455.1. Lineage (NCBI taxonomy): Eukaryota > Metazoa > Arthropoda > Insecta > Hymenoptera > Argidae > Arge > Arge pagana. Next base: position 12,746,559 of record OZ018310.1, on the reverse strand, counting down.
CAGCCTATCATTTCGAGGAAACGGCGGAGTTGTTTCAGGTTCGTCGTGGGAGGGTAGGTCAAGATGAGGGTAATCTTATCGGGGTCCGTCTTTAGTTCGTTCTGGGTGACAACTTATCCTAGATATTGTTGAAATTATAGCATCATATCCTCGCGCTTATCTTTCTCTGCACTAGTGAGAACTTCTCTAAACGCGACTGCGCGACAATTATTGGTACGTGTTTACGTGTTTACGTTTGGAAGTAAGCTCCGTGTATTCTCTCTCTTTCCTGGCGGCTCTTGAAGAATAAACAAGTGCGTGCTCCGTTATGCCTGGCGTTCTTATTTCGCTTCAAAACCACTGAATATTTTCAATAGATATTCCATTTCGGGGAGGAAGAATTCGCTTTTCTCGCGGTTAATCTCGAGTCCGTCGTTCACAAAGGCTCGTAAAATTCTGTCGAGGTACGTCAAGTGTTCGGTCGTGTCTTCTGTGGCAATTATCAGGTCGTCCAGGTAGGCAAACACGTTTGGTTTCCACCCGGGGTCAATTGTTCAGTCCATCAGTCGTTGGAATGTCGCGGGTGTGTTCGTCAGTCCAAAGGGCATACGGGTGAACTGGTACAATCCTCTTCCGGGGACGGCAAACGCGGTGTGAGGGCGGCTCTGGGGTTCGAGAGGGACTTGAAAATACGTTTGGCTCAAATCTAATTTGGAAATGAACTGAGCTTGTTAAAGGCTATTAAGGATTCGGTTCATGTTGGGAAGGGGATACGCATCTTTTCGGGTGACTTTATTCAGGTCGCGGTAATCGATGCAGAATCGATGTTTTCCGTTGGGCTTGGGGACGATGACGGGGTTAGTGAGCCAACTACTGCGCGAGGATTCGATCACTTCTTCGCGGATCATTTTATCGACTTCCGCTTGGGCGATATGCAAAAGGTGGGGGGAAATCGTGCGGGGGCGTTGGCGTATTTAAGGGTCACCATCCACGTCAATCGCGTGATGGACAAGGTTCGTGGCACTCAGGACTCTGGTGACATTGGGTTTGATCAGACGATCGGGAAGGGAATGAAGGCGGGGGGTGATATCAGCGGGGACTTCGGCTAGGCCGACGAAAGTCGATGCCGAGAATGCACTCGTACGCCAGGGGGGCTGCGCGCATCGCGAGGGGTTTTCGGGCACCGACGACGTCAAACAGGACGGGGAGGGTGCCTGCCATGGGGACGAAAGTATTGTTGGCTACCCGGACGCCTCCGGTACGGGATTGTGACCGGATATCGGGCGCGTCGACCACCTCGGCCCCCAGATACGAGTGGGTCGCACCCGGGTCTACCAAGGCGGTGACGACGCGCCCCAGGAGGTTTACGGTGAGATAGTGGCGGTTGTTGTCCCCTAGGCAGTCAACCGCCTCCATCGTCGGGCACGCATCGGGTCGTAACGGGGCCGGGGCTGGTTTTCGGGGTTTCGCGAGGGTGTAGAGGTCAGGTTATTCATAGCGGGGGCGACATTGCGTTCTGACCCCCCCCCCCCGTACCGGGGGGTGCTGCGAATCCGGCAGAAGGATCCCAGGGGGCGGGGCAGTCACGGTATACGTGTCCCGGGCGGCGACGATTGTGACACCGGACTGTCTGGGATTCTCGGGGGTTGGGGTTGGGGGTCGACGCGGGGCGGGAGACATTCAGGGACACAAGGGGTAGAAACGGCAGAGGGGTGGTTTCGATCACGGCGAGAGGCAGGAGCGGATCGGGGGTCACTGTGGGGTGGGGAGGGTGTTTAGGGATGCTACTTTCTCTTTGGGAGTCTTATTGAAGGGCACGTACGCGGCGCTGGGGAAGACGCTCTAGGCTGCCGGAGGTGGAGGACGATAATTGCGCGCGCGTTCCCGCATCGTCTCCACTCTCCGACCCTGCAGCTGGAAGTCTGTGAAAATCACGATCCCGTATCGTCGCAGGTGAAGGGCCAGATGGTGGTACAGGTTGTCGAAGCACAGGTTTTACCCTGCTTCGAGGGACATAGGGGGGGGGGGGGGTGTAGCTGAAGTAGGTTCGCATTTTGGTCAAATACTCCCCACAGAGTTCGTCAGGTCCTTGCGTGCGCGATTCCACCTCACGCCACAATCGTTCCTGTAGGTCGCTGTGGTCGAATCGGGCGCGGAAGTGGTGCAGGAATTAATCATACGTCGCCCAGGAGTCTCGCTCCACTGGGTGCCAGGCGAGGGTTTTGTGGGTAAATGATTCCGGGAGGAGTCGAAGTAAATCCTCCTTTCCGAATCCACGACTGTCGCAGTACTCGTACAGACGGAGGAGGAATTCTTCATCGTCCTCCCCCCGTCTGCCGGCGAACTTGGGGCCGCCTCTGTGGAACTGATCGACGCACTGCGTGTTGCGAAGGGTTTGGTTGTCATGGTAGCTCGGAACCGATTGAGGGTGGCGTGGGGGGGGGGGGGGGGGGTCGGTTTGGACGGTCGGGGGTCGTAGTCCGGTACTGTGGAGCTAGAGGTGTCGGGGCAGTGAGAGTTCGTGGGCTCGGTCGGGAGCAGGCGGTGGTGGTAACGTCGTGATTAGGGGGGCTCGATGAGGGTGAGCGGGGAATACGGATCGGGACACGGGCGCAAGCTGCCGGGGGGGGGGGGGGGGTCAACAAACGTTACGGTGGACATGTCGAAGCTTACCGGTTCTCTGTCTCTTATGGTCGTTCATCTCGTCGGGGGGTGGTCATGCGGGGAAGATTCTGAGTTCATCAGGGTTTGGGGGATGGGGGCTGGGTTTGGGGGAAGACGGGGGGACCATCGAAGCTGGGTTCCGTGTACGCACAAGTGATCGTGAGGGCGGGGGGAGGGTCTCTCTCGTTCGTTACGGAGTCCTATTGCACAGGGACGCTGGGGAATCGTTCGCGGAGGTCGTGTCGCATGTATCGGTCCACCAGCGCGTCCATGCTGCCGTGCAAGTTCAGGCCGGCGTGCTCGCACACGATGATGAGGTCCACAAGGTCTCCCAGGACGAGGTGCTTCAGGTATTGCAAGTTGGTACACATGTGATCTGCGACCTCGCGGGGAATCGGTTGCGCGGGGGGGGGGGGGAATACTCGGGGCAGGTGGTGGTCGTCGTGGCCATCGGTATCCCGGTCGTGATGACGGATTCGGGTAAGATTATTATCGGGGGACGATCGGCAGTGGTGGTCAACATCTCACCTGTCGGTGTCGACATCATGTGGGTTTGTACTTCGAGTTACGATAAAGAGACTGAGAGGAACGGTGGGACGGGGGGCGAAAATACAATAAACCCAGCTTAGAACTTCGCGATCGCCATTTTCCACGCCATGGGACACCAAAGGGCAATATGGCCGCAGTTGGAAGGACTTGCGGGAAAAATGTTCAGCTAAATAGCTTAAGCTTTCGGCGGAAAAAACGGGGTAAATAATGTTCGGGGGATGGTAAAGATAATGATGATAGAGAAACTCTTTCAAACAAGGTACTACTACTCCTAAGATCGGTAGCGCACTCGCACACTCACAAATTATAACAATATCGCAACACTCTCGCACTTCTACTCTCGTCCATCCAGTAGAACGTTCGGCTCGAAGCTGACGATCCGCCGTGTCGTCGTCTCCTCCGAGGGCTCTCGGGTGGTCGTCACGGATTCCGGGACTGCGATTGGTGGGTCGATGGCGCTGTCATCGGGGCTGCGTGATGTCTCGTTGTTCGACCGGGAGGGTCGGTGCGTCGGCATCGGGAATGGATCGACGCCACCAAGTATGTAGCTCTTGAAATGATTTTTCGATATCACCACACGAATCAGCGAGGTCTGACTTTGCGATGCCGTGTTGCTAGGCGTTATTTCCTAATTTCACGACGAAAACTAGCCATAGGTTTTTATAATTTTCCCCAGTAGGATATTGTGGGACTTGGTTGCATTTTTTACATTCATGATGTTTTCGTGGGTTCTTTATACTTTTTAACTTTAGATCTATGCATTGAGTTTTTCTATTATGACTTATTCGATACAATTTACAGTCATCACATCTTTTCTTGTTTTATTATTTCGTCGTACGAAACCTCGAAATTCATGTCAACAACGCACTATTTAACGGGGAATAAAATACCTGCGATCGTTTTTTAATTTTATTCCATACGTCAAAACCTGAGGGAAATGGTGTGGTTAATATTTTTACTTCATGCTTCGTATCGAATTCCACCCGTTTGAATCTCTTTCTCAATCAACTTTGTTTCGTATTCACTCGACAATGAGTGAATACGTTGCCACGTACCTCAGCAATGAACGACGATATGGGGCTATAAAAAAATGCAAAGCGTGCTCACTATGTGAGTCAATATGTGGTGAAAATTTAGCAGTAGTAACTTTATCGAGTTCGCTTAATTTTTTTTTTTTTTATCGTAAAAAGAGAGTCTTTACGCAAGATGACCCCCCCCCCCCCCACCCTAAACAAAACCTAAATCACATTTTAAAGAGTTTTCTTCTTCAGAAATTTTTCATTTCGTATCAGTCTTTCTCCATTTCAGTTCAATATTCATTCGTGCAACACTTTTTGTGCATCCCCGCATGGAAAAATATAAACGCAGAATTTTGGGATATCTATGTGCCATATATGTCATATATGGGAGCAAAGTAAAAATATTCCAACTATATGTTCAGATAAATGTTAGAATAAATGTTTGCATATTAAACGTGATAGATGTGATTATAAATCAAAAATATGTTCGCAATATATTTTACATGTATTTAATCATAAATTGCCAAGTATATGTATACAAAAATGTTGATATAGTGGTTGATATAGATATTGGCACATATGTTGACATAGATGTTGATACTGATGTAAACATAAATGTTTGCATGTATGTTTACATATGTGCTCTATTTTATATTAGCATATAAATGAACATATATGCATAATACATTTGACATTTATTGGGTTTGTCTCTTTTCCTTGATGGTTATAACCCCTTTGTACCAAAAATTTTATTGGTTAGCTTTGGATTTACGTCGTATGTAATCTGAGGCTAATTATCACGATCGACAGCCGGACTAGCAGCCCGCCAATAGGAGTCGAGTTCCGGCACTATCCCAAATCGATAACAATCGATTTCCGTCCGCGCCTGCCCATGGAACAACTTGTCGAAGAAGATTCTTGATCATGCCGTGACGTGAAATTCAGAATAAATATACTCTCTCGTATATAAGAGTGACTTTTTCACTCGAAGAAGACGTCATTCGTGAAAAATGCAGGAATGAATCCTTTTCGACTCTTTTCAAAATGAAATCATTCTTCAGTCGATTCGTTGATATAACTCGCAAAACAAGAGTGGCAGAATCACTCGGATGTCCCGAGTTATGTATAAAGCACGGTCCACATAGAACATTACGATTCTGTTCCCGTACTCACGAGGAATCCCATGCGTACATAGCGTGGTTATCACCGATGTCCTCATATACCTCAAATTGCAATCTTCTACCGGTAATTATCATACAATATGGAGCCTAAAAACTAATACGATTGATTCCTCATATCATACAATATATGTATAACCTGAAAACTTACAGTTTGGATTTTTTCACATAAGACACACTGTATACAGGGTCGTTTCCCACCATGCAGGGTCTCTTGGACACACTAAAATTGTAGGCCCCTATACAAAGAACGAAATGTGTGAATGATAAAAGAAAACAATTACTTGAATATTATAAAGATACTTGTATTTAATTACTTCAATGATTAGTTTATTCATAAATCACATACACGTAATTACTGTTTTAAGAAGCAGAACGAACAAATCACTATTTATTGGTTTGCATGAGTTACGATTTTGGTATCTTTCTGCATTTCCGTACTGCGAAATCTTCTATCATATACTCAAAGTTTATTTTTTGAAGAATATCACTTGCAACACACATGAGTGACAAATTAGTAAGTCGTTCTGATAGTATAGTGGTTCGTAATTAATTTTTTATTATTTTGAGCCGCGATAATGAGAGCTTCCCACCACAATTGGTTACCATTGACGAAAGGAATCTCCTCCAAACGTGTCTGCAAATAACGCTCATGGCACGTACATATACAGAGTTGGGGGGGGGGGGGAGTCATAACACAACCAGATGAAAGTTCTTGTTCTTGAAGATTCTTGCTTCCTCGTCTTGCTCTGTTCTTTTTCTTTTCGATAGGTCGCTTCTCGTGCCGAGTAATGACGACCTCTCTCTCAACGGGTGTTCTGCCTTGCTTGGTCTCCCTCTTCCTTATTTGTCGGCTGTCCCTGTAGGCGTTCCCCACATTTCGCTCTCCACCTGTCTCCTTCACGTCACTTTCTTCCTTATCGGTTGCTGATTCCATTGTTTCCAGCTTCCTTCCTTCGCCGTCTGTGTCTCTCATTTCGACTCGTACCCTTTCTGTTCTTCTAGGTTATGTATGTTTCTGTATTTTTTTTTGTCGTTCTCGCTTCCTCGTTTCGTCTTCCACTGTTTGCTTTTCTGGTAACCTTCCTTGCTTTCTCTTGTCTCTACTACTTGTCCTCTTTGGGAATATTCTTCATAGAAATCTATGCTTTTCCATTTATTCTGGATCGCTTTCACTACTTACCTGTCTGTTGTAACACACTTCCCAACACCAATCTCGAATATTATTTAGTAATAACTAGTAATAAAATTCAACAATTTGGCAGGCTCTAAAAAAAAAGTTTAACTTATGAATAAAATTTTGAGTTTGAATAATTTTTGAACTCATCGGTTTGTCGAAAAGTGATAAGAAACATCGTTTACAGAGCATTCATTTTCCTATAAAAATATAAGTTGCGCATTGGAATTCGTTAATTGGTTGGTGAGATGAAAAATTCGAACAAAATAAATTTCCGGTGTTATTTAAATGGCAAATAGAAATCCCCGATGAACGACTTCTAAATATTATTATTAAAATCTTCGATTTTAACAGGCGTCTTTTCTCAACTTTCTGAGAGTATTTCAGTAGTGATTTTGCGAAAAAATAGTCGATTTTTTTGAACAGATCTAATGCAAACATAACATTAAATATCGATAAAATGTTTGAATTACTTTTGCCTTTTTGCTGCCTCATATTGCTTTATCCTTGTTGGTATCGTGGAACTGCTACCGATGTGAGTATATTATTTATAAATTTTTCGTTCCACTTTTCAGACTTTATCTTTGGAATCTTCTTCGAGGGCCTTTTTTTTAATGTATCGAAATGTCAGGGATGGCAACCGGAATTGAACTAAACATTCGGATTACGTCCCTAGGAACGAGATATTTAGTTCTTTGAATTCAGTTTTGCTCAGAACGAAATTAATTACTCTCACATCATGCGCACCGTAGTTTTTCGTGCCTGGATCCCTTGCAGCCTGGTGCCTGGTGTCTGGGTTCCCGGCTGCGTATTTTTCGGTGTCCAGGTCATGTGCTCCGTACTTTTTCGTGTCTGGACCCACGAACCATACTGCGAGGGATCGCAGACTTCCAGATTGAACTTGGTAGACATGGAAGTGGGATAAAAATAACCTAAAAATAACCATAGGTTCAATGGCATTGTGCCAAATCACAAAATCGGCCAACTGCGAAGGCAACAACATTGCTGACGATCCTAGTACGGAGACACATTAGTCAGGGGCGGATATATGTACGGGCGTTTTGGGCGTATGAAGGGCCCTAGCCCCCATTAGAGACGATAGACAATATTGCAGATTGAAACAGATATTGATGAAAAAAATTAAACAAAGTTATTGGTATCTAAAAGTCACATTAAAAGTTTTTTAATTCTAAGTCCTCCGGGTAGATAGTTCGAGAGAAATTGATAAAAATAGATGTTCTAAATCTACACGGTCCCTTGTGGGTCTCAATGCTTTTCTCATCTGTATACTTACATAAATTTGGCATTGACAAACGGTTTTGTATAAAGATTCCATAATTGTTTAAAAAGATGACTAAGGAAGATTTGAACGGCGTGTCGCCGAGTTCCAAAGTCCATTGGATACTTATGAGATTCAGAATGAATTTATTTCTATCGAAAAATGCTAATTGTCTGGAGGTTAGCCACGTTTTACGCGTCGTGACGTTGCCAAACCTAATGAACCGACTACGCTAGTAGCAATAGTTTTTCTTTTGATTTATTTGATACCAGATGATCCTTCTTAAGGCCGAAAAATTATTCATTTTTCTCTTGCATCAAGATTTATCTTTCTATTCCGTTTCTGTCTGGGACTTCTACCCCCCGAACTCCTAAGTCGAGCTCCGCCCTGTATCCGTCATCCCATACTCCTGCTGCCACGCACGATTTTCAAATGCTCATAATATTACACTGTGCAGTTGTGCCACACATGTGTTGAAAGAATACGCTACTCGAGGCCCTCTAGATGCTGTGGCCAGGCATAAAAGAATGGCGGTGCGAAGATCCGTACTAAGAGGAGATCGAGGGCATAGAATCTCGTGTATAGTATATTCTACTACTCTGTAGCTATTGACATAAAATTTACTCGTTATCCCTGTTCCACAGAATTTTTACATACAAAAGTTTAAATATTACATTTTTTAAAAAATCAAGAAATAATATAGAAGTATAGATGCTGCCGAGCTGTGCGATACTCGTATTAAAAAATAGTATACTCAATACGTGTGATCGTGATTTACGAACTTGTGTCATATGTGATTTACGAACCTCAGCGTGGGTAAATCGCGTTTCTTGCACATTAAGTGCGTAATTCATAGCTGTACGCAGTTCAGGGTCATAGGTCCGTACATGTAATAATTATACACGGTTTTGTTGTACCTACCTATTTTTTACTTGTCTGGATGTTTAACGTTGGTGTGGGAAAAATAATTATTGTCAAACGAATATAATCCCGATTCCACGACACGTGTGATTCTATGAGAATGTTGCCAAGCATTCTCGTCAAAGAAACGGAACGATTTGGTAGTGAAACATTGATAATCTATGGGACGTGGATAGAGCAATAGACGAATATGAAGGATAAGAGCGAACCACTGACTAGTCTCATTTCAACCATACGATTTTCTTTCCTTGTAAAAGATCGGACCATGATTGTTAGGGTTTTCTCTATAGAAATTTCAAGGAAAGAATTTGATTTATAGCCTTTTCAGGGTAGAAATACACACGCAAAACCGGCTTGAATTTCCATTCCATTTATCGATGTATTCTCGAAGGTTCGACTTGCTATATCTCGAAACTCTGCATCTGAAACTACTACATCTCGAAGTATTCGAAACCTGTGCATTTAAAATTTTTGCGAATTTCTGACATTGAAAATATTTTCAAATCACAAACACTGAAAATATTCAAATTCTTGAACTTAAAAAATATTTCGAAATCTTAAACTCAGAATCCCGCATAATTTCTACTCTGAATAAAATACAAATTATGTTATTCTAAACCTAAGTCGTACTCCCAAAGATAACTACATGCACTGCATCATTGAATCCCGATATGCTACATTATCAGATTACCGATTGCGACCCAAGAATGCCTGGAATTTATGCGTAAACGCCGTACTTGAGCGTCCCGATTGCGCGACTTACACCGTGGATCATTTGACATTTCATAAAGACTGCACACTTCGAGATATAGCGGAGCATTGTTCTACCTAATCTACTTCCTCGGGATCGAATGTAACAGATTTTCAGCATTTGTCTTTGTGATGGATCAGTACTAATGAAGGAAATTGAAACGTTCAGGATATTGCAACGCGATTTGAATATGAAGATGAAGTAATATTAAATATTAACAAAGAAATATTAAAAAAATTATACCACATCAAGACTTCAGTTTCTAGGAATTGGACTAAGAACTGCTAAGTAATTTCGTAACACTTACTACCGTCTGACCGTTCAATGTTTACGGATGTATGAGCGTATGTACGTAATGAGGAATTAGCAGGAAGTAAGCATCAACCTAGGGTACAAGATGTGCAATACTTATTCCCAATTGCTGCAGATATTCTTCAGTTAGCTAGAATCAACGAATGATATCTAAATGTTAACGAATTTCCACGGACTATGAAGCAAGTAAATTGTGTCTAGGAATATTTCGGAAGAAATGTTCTGTTCTATAAAATCGCCATATTTGAATATCTATTCATAAACAAATATAAAATATGATCATCTTTTGAAGATTATTGGCAGTGCCGCGCTCGAAAATATCGGAATTGTATTCCGTTCATCGCAGCAGCTTGCGAATTTTTGTGGAGCATCGGAGTATTTACCTAGTGAAGATAAATAGATAGAATATGTTGTAAAATCTTGAATGTTAGAAGAAATTATTTTCGAACACCTGCCTGAAATGAGATTTGCATACCTACGCAAAAGTTTTGATTTACTTATTTACAATTAGAATTTTCTTTGGTCTCACTAAATATTTCTACCACGTCGAAGAATCTTGTCCAGGGTTACAACGAGATTTCAGGACAAAGTTGGGAGTAATCATAACAAACTTGAAAAGTTGCGATAACGTTGTAAAATCGAAGTCGCAAAACATTTATTATTATCTCAAATTCAGACTGCGCTATAAAAACAATACGAGCGACTCGGAGCAGATTCGTACGTGAAACAAAACTTTGAAGCAATATTGGTTAACTCGTAACAAATTTCAAAAATGATCGAAAAAGCAGTACAGGGCTGGTGATACGGTATTTACCATATAAAAATGTATGTGAACCGAAAAAGTCCCCAGATTTGAGTTCTGGCATTGAAAAGTGAAAAAAATGAGGATATTCTGTGTGATGCACACTGACTGCAGGCTAGTAAGTTAAAGACTGCATCAGCAGTGCTGTACGGCTTATTCAACCATTATTTGAAATAGTTAAGAGATGTAACATCCATCTTGATATTATGACGAGAGTGCGGCGATTTGAACAGCAATGTACGTATAAAGATTCTCGATGAATTTCCTTGGAAGAACTTTCTGTTCGAAATGATCATGGCTCGAGCTATTATCGTTCACATCATATGATTAACTATAATTCGATGTGTAGTTTTTATATGAATTTGATATGGTTCGCAATTTATGCCGGAGCATCTCTCAATTTCCATCGCACATTTTCTTTGTAATTTGTCATGAGTTGAGCAGTACATGATGGAAATGATGCATTATTCACCACTGTGCTAACAGCAGATCGTGAACTAACACAGGCTGATCTCATCAGCAAAATGACAACCACGAAAAGGAAGTCATTTTGAGAATCTATTTACACGTATGCAAAACAGTCGATGAATCAGTCGGACACTTCGTGGTTACCTCGAGAATAACTGAATGTTTAGTCAATTAAAGGACGATTAATTTATGACGCCTGAAAAGTTAGTTACGAGCCTATTTTATTGCCACGCCGAATTTTTTTAATCGTCACACGTCAAGCGATAAATTTTATTCAAACACATCAGCGGTCCGTTTCAGTGTACCGCGCTAATAACTGTCCACTCGAATGCGTACCAGAAACGGCGTACCAGAGCCATATTTGGATTCGCAAATTGCTGGTTGTTTACCGCAACGCGTTTGATGGCCGAAAGATTCATTCAGTATAGGTAGATATTATGATCTTGGTTCGGCGTCTTTTTTTTGAGTCTTATGAGCGATATGACGCCAAAAGATTGAGACGATGTTTGTACCGTTGCGCATATTATTCGGAACATACGTCGCAGATGTAAAAAAATATATACAAAGTCGAACGGGGTACCTACTAGCACTGCCTTTCTCGAATGGAATAAATTTTCTGATACTCGGATCGATTTGCAGAGATGAACAATTTTATGCGTGAGTGATGTCAAAGACGAATGAATTTTCTGCGTGAAAGGTCTCCATCGACTATAGATATGAATAGATCAACGTGAATCTTCACTCGGTTCATGAATATTTTATTGGCTTGATTAGTGAAACGTGCCATGTTACTTAATACATTTTCGGAAGCCTGTTTTTACTACCAGAAGAAAAACTGGTGACATCGACTTCATTGGTGAGGAAACAAGAAGAAAATGTTCTGCCATCAGATAAAGACATTCTTTATACTGCGTTCGCATCCTTGCAGGTTCTACGTTTGTATTCATCGATGAAAAGAAAAGTTCAACGAATTTTCTGAACTGAGATTTGACCGGATGGACTTGTGATTGAAGTATTTGTTAGTTTCAAATTTTTTAACCATCGATGATGTAGTATCTCAAAAATAGGATTACGATCTTCAGACAGACCAACATATCTTCATGGAGTTTGCGACGATCGACGCAAATCCGATGTCGAAATCGCGTGATCAGGTGAGGATTCACCTTTTATTTCGAAAGATGGTGATCTGGCGGTTTGAAAACATACATACATTAATGGAATTATCATTCTTGAAATATAAAGTCCGACAGATTTTGAGCTACCCAACAGGATGATGAAATCATAATTCGATAATCAGTTTAATATAGAGCTGACAGTCAGGAAAAAATTAGGCAAAAACTAGAAAAATATTCCGAGGACGCTGATGATTGCTCATGTTAGTTACAGGACTCATATCGACTTCCAAGCGGTTCGGCATGATTGTGATATTCGAACTGCTTGTGTTATGATTCACACTTCGCACAACTCCGGAAAAATGTTTTAAATAGGCTCAAATGATGAAATAGATCTATGATTTCTGATTATTCTATTATTTATTTTCCACGGGTATTAAATCTTCATGGAAATGCGAACACGTAGTTTTAAAAAATAGCACAATCATTGCAATATTTGTTCGTTGGAATCTGTCTGCTATTTCTTTCAACGAACATTTCCTTCAACACTATTCTTTGTGTTAAAAGTTTATTAAACCCTGAAGTTGAAAAATCGTTCGGTAAATCTTTTATCATTTAACAACATCTATTTGTGTGTTTAATAATTTTTCTAGATTAGACTTTTATTTTATGATCATAGCGTTAACAAAAAAAGCAACTATCGGCCTATTTTCGCACAGTTCTGTGAAAGTCCGCATTGACATACAGATTTTCAGATAATAATTTTCATGGAAATACGCGGTACACTGACTTGAAATTCGACAAAATTATTCCTTATTTTTCTGACAGATGGAAATTCCAAACTCCGTTGAAAAAGGTATTTGGATCGAGATACTGATACATCTACATGCTTGAGGTGGAAACAGTGCTCAAGTGGTGATGTTCGGGAATAGATTCTCCATGGATCGGGAGGATTCGTTTCTTTATTTGTTATGCTTAAATGATCGTCTCACGAGTAGAAACGAGGTTCTGGATGATATCTGAAGGTGATTCCTATCACCTTCTTGATCTCTGGCCTGAGTATCTCACCTTCCCCATCCCCCTCTCTATTTGCCATTCCTTCGTCCCCTGTTACCCTACTCTTTTCAACTCCGATTAATCCTATGGAATACTCTTTCCACCCCTCTTCCCCCTTGCCTTCATCTGCGCGACCTCTAAATATCATCGCACAGTCTCCAGTCGATGTCAGTTCTTTTTTTTACGCGACGAAGTGTGAGTTTTGGGATGAGACCTCTTAAATTTGAAAGTACCGTCCAAACGGACCACCTTATCCCTCTTCCATCTCTTTCTTTGTCTATTTGTTATCTCCCATACTTTGCTTCATGTCTTTGCGTCTGCTGATTCTCTTCAAAATCTTTCATTCTTTTTTGTTCTTTTTCTCGGGTAACCTATTATATTCCCCATATTCCTTTTGATATTTTTTCCCTTCATTCCTACTCTTCCTCTGTCTCACGCATCACCCAACTTCTGCTTTCTTTTGTCTACATTCCACATTCCACATCCCACCAGCCCTTCTTCTCTTCTTTATCTCTGCCCCCCCCCCCCCCGCGCCTCTTTCGCTCTTCCATATCACGTCCCTTCTAAGCCTCTGCCTATCCTGATCTGTCCAGACCCCTCTTCCTACTCTCGTATTCCTTCTTCTTCTTTAGTTCCTAGTCACCACCCTCCTCACCCACACCATCACTAAATCGTGGTCCAAGTCCACTTTAGCCCCGTTCTCCAGTTCTTAAACTCTTCTCTCAACCTCGCTGACTCTCATAGCATAATCTCTCACCGTTTTTCCTGCCCCTCCCACATACGCAAACTTCTCTTCCTCATCTTCCTCCACATCTCCATTCACTATTGACCAATCTGTCTCTTCTAGAAATTGTGGAAAATCTTTCGCCTCCGCGTTTATTTTCATATTCTTTGATTTTCTGTTCTCGCTTTCTTCCTCTCTTTCTCCCCGGCACCCTCCTCCATCTTGTGCCGTCCTCACATCAAAATCAGCCGCCCTCCCGCCCCTCTTGATCCCCACTTGCCTCCTCTACGCATTCCCTCATCTCCCGCAGTTTTATTTTCAGGTCATTATTGTAAGGGGTGGTCAGAAATAAAGTGGGCCAAGTCAGTTCTGGATGAATAAAACAAAATTATATATTCATTTGCCATACAAACAATTCGCGAGCTGTTGTTGACTTTTCATTTCAGGCGCTACTGTCGCGCGAACGCTTTTCCTCTCCGCTTGCCGGTTGTGAACGCTTGCCGCTCTCTCGGAGACATTACAAACATGTGTATCTTCTCAGAAATAGCCTCACATTACATATATCCCTATAAGTATCCATTTGGCACGCCTCACATTCATTTTTCTCATCATCATTCCCTCCTTTCCATCTTGCTGCTCCTGTACTTCTCTCGCTAATTCCTTTCTCACCCCTGTCAGCAATCCCCCGATTGCTCTTCCCTTCGCTTCTTCGCATGCTGCACCTTACATTTAAAGCCTACTGGCAACTTATTGCTAATCCTCTTCCATCCCTTCCTCTCCACTCATGTCTCTATTAAGACTGTCACATCTCACTCCATTAGGGGGGCAAACCCTTTAGATGCCCGAAAAAAAGTCATTCGTTATGAATTTTCTTTACATGTGATGAAATAATTGCATAATTTTGAAGATTAAGCATTCTTTTACCTCAACCTTTGAATATTGAAAATGGCTTTTTTTCTTCTTTCACAACACTAAATGGCGGTGTGGTGGATTACTCATTTCAGCGTGTTTTGTGCGGTATCAAAAACTGCTGAAGTTCCCACAGTTTTTCGATTGTTCTGAAACAGAAAAGCCAAATATTTCTCGATTACTGATATGAACAACGAAAGGATAAACTTATGAAATCATGAAAAAGTAAAAATGTTCGAATCTTTGACTTTTTTAAGGCAATTTTTACCCTAAAAAAGTCGTATATTCACTCGATATCTTTGAAACTTCGGGTTATCCGTCCGAAAATGTGGTCGACAAAAACCTCCTCAAATTTCAGCCAGATCGATTGATAACTTTTCAAGCGACAGCAGGAGCAGTTTTTGAAAATGTAATTTCGAGATAATCGCGTTTGAAGTTTCAATATCCGAAATTATTAGTTTTAGTGACTTACCAATCGATCAGCGATTCCAGGTGCACATAATAAACCTTCCGCCTCTTCGAAAATTTGGTTATCTTCTTGCTGCTAGTGTTTTCTGGTAGTATGAGCTTCTTTTTTCTCATAGCCAAAAATTAGATCAAAAACCTGACTTGCTAGCTCACAGCATGAAGTCGTGGCGTTCTCATAGCCAAAAATAATAAATATTTTTGGAGCTATCGCACATAATTATCGGAAAAAGACTTTTTCAGAGTGAACTTTGAGGGTAGATTTCACCCCCTAAACGTGCTTAAGAGCACATATAACAAAATAAGTGTCTCTCAAAACATATCTTATTCGTATTTCTCTCGAGAAAAACATTTTCTTCATTATTGCAGATGACCAATGTCTGAAGGGGTAGTAACTGTGTTTAGGGGTGTTTAACGCGAAATCCTTGAATACGTCAACTTATTTACTCCATTTCACCGCCCAGAAGATTCATTTTTCAATTTTCAAGTCAATATTCGAATCAGTACAACAAAAATATCTTCGAAAAATGTGGTTTTTCCGGTATAAAAAATAGGGGTTGCAACCCTCGTGGCCATAACAATGTCTAGTAGCTTCGCGTCGCCGCAAAGAGCATTTTCCAATTGGTTCCGTCGCGGAATACCATTTAGAAGCAGAGATATTTCGAAAAAAGACTTTTTAAGAGTGAACTTTGAGGGTAGATTTCACCCCCTAAACGGGCTTAAGAGCACATATAAAAAAATACGTGTCTCTTATTTTTCGATGTTCTACAACATATATTAAGATCATCGAAATCGGCGAGTTCGGGTTCGAAAGGTTTCCTTGTTAGTACTGATAGCAGAGCCATACAGGCACCTAAATACCCAACCCTGGGAATCCGACAGCACCTCCAAAGCCGTCGTCTGGTCCTGTAGCAAACATCCTTTCCAGAGTGCAGTTAACAATAGCAGCGCCGGCTTTGTAGCAGCAACAGTAGATGGCATTCGTTTCTACAGTTGCTATGTCCCGCCGAGTCTTTCTTTGGAACAATTTAACGATTTCCTTGAACGTCCAACCGAGGATGCAAGGCAACACTTCCCCGTAGCAATAGCAGGTGACTTCAATTCCTGGGCAGTAGACTGGGGCAGCAAGTCCGCCAATGCACGAGGAAAAGCCCTACTTGAAGCGATGGCCACACTAGATGTTGTCGTCCTTAAGACTGGTGAGTCACCAACATATTCAAAAGGAGAGGCAAGCTCGATAGTGGATCTCACGTTTGTCAGCGGTAGTCTAACTGGAGGGAGCTATTCTTGGGTAGTTATGAACACCTTCACTGCCAGCGACCACTACGCAATCCTTTGGGAAGTACCAACTGGCCAGAACCCTCGAAGAGCAACCAGACAGACCAATGCCGTTGGATGGAAAGTGAAAGCTTTTGATCCAGCAACATTAGTAGCAGCCTTAGATAGCGACCTGACTATTACAGGGAGTGCGGAAGAGAAAACGACGGAATTAATGAAGAGAGTGACCCAAGCTTGCGATGCCTGTATGCCCCGGAAACGTGGCATAAATCGAAGACCTTCAGTGCACTGGTGGAACGATCACATTAGCGCTCTTCGTACAGAATGTCTCAGAAGAAGAAGAATGTCACAGCGTGGCTTCCGTCGACCTAACTCTGCAGAGCTGTTGGCAGAGTACAAAAAGGCCAGTCGGGAATTGAATAAAGCCATCAAAGATAGTAAAAGACGCTGCTGGAAGGAACTCGTCGAAGAGGTAGAGAAGGATCCATGGGGCAGACCATACAAGGTGGTCATGACCCACCTGAAATGCCAGCCAATACCGTCACCTACGTGTCCACAGCTCCTAGAGAAGATCGTCTCCACGCTATTCCCTCGACAACGTGAGTCACCTACCG
The DNA here is from genome assembly GCA_963969455.1 of Arge pagana. NCBI lineage: Eukaryota > Metazoa > Arthropoda > Insecta > Hymenoptera > Argidae > Arge > Arge pagana. The sequence continues at coordinate 12,729,302 of OZ018310.1, read as the reverse complement.
ACCAGAGCAGCTTGATCCGAAAGATAATCAAACTGTGACGCCAGATGAACTGATGGAGGCATGCAACCGTGTAGGGAATAACAAGGCACCGGGATTGGATGGAATCCCAAATATTGCTTTTAAAACATCTATCAAAGCAGCGCTAGCGTTATTTTTAGAGACCTACGATTCTTGTCTCAAAGAAGGGATCTTCCCTAAAAGGTGGAAGCAGCAAAGACTAGTACTACTTCCAAAAGGGAAAAAGCCACCGGATGAGCCATCATCTTACCGCCCTCTCTGCATGCTAGACACGGCGGGTAAGATATTAGAACGTATAACTCACCAAAGAATAGAGGCAGTAATCGATCCACTCCTGGCAGACAACCAATATGGATTTCGGAAATGTTGATCGACCCTAGATGCAATCAACTTAGTTATTGGTACGGCTGAGGATGCAATTGCAGGAACTAGATGGAAGGGTGGCAAGAAGAAATATTGCTTAGTGGCTACTTTGGACATTAAGAACGCTTTCAACTCCGCCAATTGGGACTGTATTATGCGAGCTCTTGAAGAAATGAATGTACCAGAATACCTTCGTAAGATGGTAGCGAGCTACTTTACGGACAGGGTCCTTAAATATGACACGAAAAGCGGCCCTAAAGAGTATAAAATCACCGAAGGAGTACCACAAGGCTCAGTCCTAGGTCAATTACTGTGAAATATCATGTACGATGGTCTCTTGAGAATAGCATTGCCACCTGAAGTCAAACTTGTAGCATATGCTGATGATGTAGCAGTGGTGATCGTCGCGAAGCATCTTGAAGAGATAAACCTGGCTTTCGACATCACGTTCAGAAGAATTAACATGTGGATGAACACGGTGAACCTCCAACTGGCTAAGCATAAGACCGAGGCAGTACTGATCACAAGCAGGAAGAAAATTGAAACGATCAAGTTGAATGTTGGAGATTATGAAATAGAATCACAACCATTTATACGATATTTAGGAGTGATGATTGACGCTCGACTCAACTTTAAGAAGCAGGTCGAACACGTCAGTGCCAAAGCATCAGTAGTGAGAGCAAGCCTAGCACGACTGATGCCTAACATCGGAGGCCCAAAGCAGTGCAGAAGACTACTCCTATCATCCGTAGTCACATCTGTGCTCACGTACGGCATATCCATTTGGGCTGATGCACTAGACTTACAGGAGTCATGGAGAAAAGCCGGTCCAATTTATCGGCAGAGTGCTCTGAGAGTATCCAGCGCCTTCCGCACAATATCAGAGGAAGCAGCGTGTGTCATTTCCGGAATTCTGCCCCTCAGAGTTCTCGCTGAGGAAAGACGATCTCTTTACCAACGAAGAAGGTCAACTACACTGAACGCTGAGGAACTTAAATCAGAAGAACGGCAGAATAGCATAAGTCGATGGCAGCTCCAGTGGGATGCCGCAGTGAATGGCAGGTGGACGCACCGTCTCATACCTCAGATTGACGTCTGGCTGAAGCGAAATTACGGCGAGGTCAACTACTATCTCACGCAGATGTTGTCGGGACACGGCTGTTTTCGAGCCTATCTCCATCGTTTCAAGCACGATAATTCACCGGAGTGCCCGTCCTGTCCAAGAGCTGCTGAAGATGCGGAGCACGTTTTCTTTGTGTGTCCTCGTTTCGATACCCAGCGTGATGAGCTGGAGAGAATCCTGAACCAGAGAGTCCAACCAGAAACATTGGTAGAAGTAATGTTATCATCGAATGCTGCTTGGAATGCTATCAGCGAATATGCCACAGAAGTCTTAACAGACCTGCGTTCCATTGAGAGACAGAGAGCAAAAAACAGCAGCTAGAAGGAAGGAAGAAATAAAGTTAACACCTTAGCCTCAAGAAGAAGAGGCAGTAGCTAGTTCCTCTCCTCACGAAGTAATGCCTAACGGCGGTTTCCATGAGGATCAGAGGCGAGAGAAACGAAGGGAAGGTTTTAGTCGGTATTAGCATTGACATGTCACCAGTCGATGTTCGAGTCCGACATATCCAGGCTAAACACCAAAGCTTGTTGAATACGTAAAAGTATTTCCCCCCTTCGAAAAACACACACACACACACACACACACACACACACACACACACACACACACACACACACACACACACACACACACACACACACACACACACACACTCACACACACACACACTAGATTGAACTCAGTGGCTTAATGATCGTTCGCCGATTAAAAAAAATATTCTTTTTGGCGTAAGAGGTCGTCCCCACCATAATATTACATGGAATATCATTTTTTAGTGAAACTTACCGTTTCACTGGAACTTACGTAGAACTTGCGAATGATGACTTATTCAAAGAACAGATTCTTCTATTTCCGCGAATAACTCTTCTAATAATTGATTAAACAATAAAATGCCTCAAACAACTTTGAAACATCGATCAATTTACTACGACAATTGATTTTCGTGGAGCATCTAATTAGCACTTAATTCCTGTGCAAACAGTGTTTGAAAATCGGTCCTGTTTCATTGGTTTTCTACTGTGGTGTTTCTAGCATGATCTCAAGCTAGTAACGCCACGCGTATTTTCCAAAATATGGAGAGCACCTAAATCGTCAGTAAAGCATTTAATTAACATCTAATTAGCACCTAATTCTACGATATCGCAGAATTCGATTTTATTCTGTGGTGTTTCCAGCATGATATGGGTCATATTTTGTAACATTGTGTCGCGTGCTGGCGAAAAACATTAGCATGAAGTCGATGATGAGAGTCGTGAGGCCGCTAGAGGCACTGGATATACATACGTATATTCTTACCCGACTCGACATAGATTATATTGCAACTTGTAATACGTGTTGTACAATGATGGGTAAATAAATGAAGTAATTTCAATTAATGTAACAGATGAAATTTTGAAACCAAAACAATACAGTGTGAATAACAAGCCGTTAGGCTCATCAAGAGCTATGAATTTCTTTAGGCGTGAATTGAGCAAAAATTACACGATTCAACTTTTAACACAATGATAATTACAAAATTGATTTTTTTATGGATCGATCGCGCACATCTTTTGTGTAGTACAAGATGAAAATTATAGCTACCGCAAGTACACATATGTGACGCGATAGGAATGTCGTTTCTAGAAATTAACTTTCTTCCGCACAAAATTGAGCTACTTGAAAAATCGGGAAAAATCAAAGGGGTAAAGCACTTAATTCGGGCGATGGATTTTCGTGGAGCATCTGATTTGCACTTAATTTCTGTGCGAACAGTTTTTCGAAATTGGTCGTCGTTCGGAAATTATTCGACTCGACGATGTTTTCAAGCTGAAACGTCCGAAGAAAAACTTGTAAAATCGGAAAAAAATCAAAGGAGTGGAGCACCTAATTGGGGCGATGGATTTTCGTGGAGTATCTAATTAGCACTTAATTCCTGCCCAAACAGTTTTTCGAAATTGGTCCTCCTTCGGTTGTGGTGTTTCTAGCATGATCTCAAGCTAGCAACACCACGGGTATTTTTCTAAACATGAAGAGCACTTAATTCGGCAATAGAGCATTTAATTAGCATCTAATTAGCACTTAATTTTCAGATATCGCAGAATTCGATTCGATCATGTGGTGTTTCTAGCTTGATAGAGGTGTTTTTTCGACGGATTCCGCAGGCACTCCAAGTCGTTTCCAACTTATAAAGTTGTGGAATAAAGTGGGATTATATACTTTTTGTCGATTCAAGCGAAAAACTCTCAAAAATGTTATTGTTTTCACGAGCGCACCGAACATAGCTACTGTGCGACGTGCGGAGCAGGGGTGAAAAGACTGAGGCCCTCAGACGTCTATTCGGCCTTTCAAACGGGACCAGAGGTGCCCAGACAATATGACGAGACGGCCAATGGCAACTTAAGGATGATTATGAAGCCTACACGGAAAGGCTCAAAGGTGATCTGCTCGACATGGCGTCATTTTATGTCAATGGCAGATTCGTACTTCGCAGGGAAAAGGGGAAAAGGAGGGGGGAGGGCGGGGGGGGGGGGGGCGAAACCTGCGATGAATACTAAAAAAAACGTACCATCCGGAGTCGCAGGCGAGTGGCGAAATTCAAGCCGAACGAGGGTATATTGTAACGATTTTTCGTTACAATATATATATATATATATCAATCGGCAGCGTTGCTAGAGATACGGATTCTCAGAGCAAATTCCCGAAAGAACATTTTCCTCCCTGCAAAATTAATTCTTATCTTGATTTCGAGTAAAGCCCAAGTTTTGATTACTTTTGATCCAATCGGACACACTGTGCGGCGAGCGTACGAGAAGCGTTCCTGAAGCGTTGTGGTCGGGAAGGGCCCGCAAGCGTTTGGGAAGCGTCCGGAGCGCTCTCAGTGAACATGATATTGTCTTCGGTTTCTCGAAACAGCAGTAGATGTTTTCAGAATGAGCGATTCTGAACTGGGTGTATTACCTAATCATATTCGTAGAATGTATTTGATAGGTATAGTTTGATATTAAAACATTAATATACATTTTACAATGTCTACATCACATTTGGTGCTTTTTGCAGAACTTTCTGCAAATAGGACGGTGTTCCCCTTCCTTTTCCGAAACCAGCTTGGTTTTCCGGTACCATCCTCTCTCTTTCTCCATCTCTTCCTTCAACCTTGTTGCCAATACCATCGCGTATATCTTATGAAATGTTGAGCTCGCCGTAACTAACCTATAGTCTTCCGGTTTGTCTCCTTCTCCCTTTTGGACGATCGATGCTATCCCTTCTGTCCATTTCTCCGGAAGCCCCTTCCCTACCCATACTTAATCTATAATTTCCCAAGCCATCTCAACTGCTTCTTCTCCTCCATAAATCCATGCCTCGTTTGGTATCCCATCTCCGCCCGCTGCTTTCTTTTTTTTCAACCTCCTTATTACTCTTCTTACCTCCTCCCTTGGTATTCGGCTTTCCTCCTCCTCCTTTTCCTCCTATCTTTCCTCGCTCCTTTCCTCTTTCACCTCCCTTCCTTTCTGTAACTTTATAAAGTAACTTCGCCATTCCTCCATCTCTATACTCTCATTCCCCTTTCTTCTGCCTTTTCTTTCCCTGTTCACTATTTCCCACACCTTGCTTTCTGTGTCCGCTTCATCTGCCTCTTTGATATATTTTTGCCTCACCGCTTCTTTTCTCTCTTCACACGTCTTTCTGAATTCTTTCCTTATTTTTCTATATTCCTCCCCTCCCCCTTCTCCTTCCCTCCATCTCGTCATTGATTCTTTTGCTTCTTTTTTCTTTATTTTACATTCTCCTCCCCACCACTGGTTACTCTTTGCCCTGCTACCCCATCTTTTCACTTTCATCTTCTTCGCCGCTTTCTTGATAACAGCATCTACCTCTTGTCTCATTCTTTCTACCTCCGTCACTTATATTCCTTTTCCCTCTATCCCTTTTTTGTATTCCTCTATTCCTTCTCCGCTCCATACCATCCTTTCTTTCTCCTCGTTTTTTATTTTCCTTTTCCTCTCCTCTATTTCTTCTTCTTCTATCGTGACCACAATCGGGTTGTGATACGATTCCACTCCGACCCGACCTCGAATTTCTGTACTCCCTCCCAAGCCTCTTGATCCACCAACCCATGATCTATTATCGATTCTCCTCGTGCCCCTACATACGTGTACTGCGCTTCCTCATCTCCTTCCTTTGTGCCGTTCAGCAAGCCCCATCCGTCCTCTTCTATCCATTCTGCCAGTTTTCTACCTTTTTTCTTGATCGTTTTATGTTATGACTTTCTTTTTATTTTATTCTCCTCCGCCTCTCGTTCAATCCATCCTCCTTCTTCTCCCATCCAAGCATTAAAATCTCCTCCTGTTATCATTCTCTTCTTCTTCATGTTTTCTTTTCCAGTGATTTTCTTCAGTTCCTCTACTTTTTCCGCTATATCCCCTTTACATATACCATTATTACCCTCTATCTTTCTCCGTCTATTATCATTCCCCTTTCCATTATTCCTTCCGTCTTGCTCCCTGCTATATTCTCCACTGCCCTTGATCTCCTCACTTCTGTTACTATGCCTCCCATCCCTCTACCTTTCTTTGCCGATCTCTTCGCCGGCTTGTGCTCCCATACATACTCTTCCGGTAACCCTCTTCTCTCCTTCTCCCAACTTTTCGCTTCCATCCACGTTTCCATCAATCCTATGTAATCCCATTGAGTGACCTATGTGTTCCCAGAAATCATCACCGTATTTCCTTAATCCTGCTATATTCCAAAAACCGATTTTTACTTCTCTTTTTCCCCTCGCCTTTTAACCTTCTCTTTTTTCATCTTATTTCTTCTCTGCTTCTCTCAAAATTCCCCCTGCTTCTCTTCACCCCTTTCTCCAGCCTTCCTTTTTCCTCACTCCAATACCAGCATTCGTTCTCTATCCATATCTTCTTGTATCCCACTTTGGCCCTTCCTCCGTTTCCCCTCACCGCCTTCATTCTCTTCACCAACTTTCCTTGTATTTCTCTTTCTTCCTACGTCAAGTCGTCGTCTATGTCTATCATTGTCCCCCCCCCCCCAACATCATTTTCCTAATCATAACTTTGCTCCTTCTTTGCTTCCCAGTCCTCCATCTCGGCCACAAGTATTTTTTCTCCACTCCTCAGTCTCTGCGTCTTCGCCGACTTCACTTTTGCTGTGGTTTTCAGCAACTCCTTCATCGTTTCCTCTGCACCCCTCTTCGCTTCTTCGCGGTTCATTGCTACTTCTTTGATTACTGTATTATTCCTTTTTTTCCTTCTTTCCTTCATTTCGATTCTATTTTTAATTTCTTTTATTTCCCCTTCTAGCCCGTCTTCCATCTTCTTAATTTAATCGATCTTTGTTTTTCACATTTTCTTAAAGTATGATGTTTCGAAAATGTTGCCTGAAAATTTCCAATCAATCCGATGAATAGTTTCCGGGATATCCCACAAATAGTGAAGGGGCGTCGCAACCCGATGCGTCGGGTCCTCGTGGGCGACCGCAGCTGTGGTCAGCCGGTTTCGACTCCCGAATTATCATCAATAAATCGTATCTCATAGAAGATGATGTATCTGAAGACGATGTGCCCCATGTCTGGGCCACAAATTGATGCTTCGGTGTCAGTACTTTTTTGATCAGTATTTCTATATATGTATAAATCAAGTGTAAAATTGGAAACCTTTCAGAAATTTTTGAAAATATATTACCCGAAAACTATGAACTTTAGCAAACATCAATAAAGAATACTTTTGTTTTCAAATTTTCCAAAATATTTTTAAACAATTATTCATCCCAAAAAACTTTGATTTTTTGAAAAATTGTACAAGCAATTGGCTATAAACCATTGAATGCTCGACTTTTCGAGGAAGAAATCGTGATATTCGGATTTAGCGGGTCAAAATTCATTTAAAAAGGTTCAACTTCATCGATCGAGCTTGGAATTGAAAGCAAATTTACTACCGTATCTACATCAAATAACTTTGAACGCGTTATCTCGAAACTATGTTTTCAAATAGGTGGCCACTATAATTCGAAAACCACCAGATAGATTTTTGATGAAATTTGGTGTGCTTATTAATATCATTGAAAACCAGGGTTTAATTAAAGGTTTGTCATTTGTGTTGAAAATTTCCATTTTTTTCAACAATCTGCGAGCGATTTTTTAACCGAAAATCGAAATTTTTCTTTCGAAAGCTGCCATTTTGTCGATTCTTGAAAAAAAACAAAAGCTTTGATTAAACACTAGATTTGTTATTAAACTAGAGATTTTTCTTTGGTTTTTAAATTTTCAATGATCTAGTAAAATTTTAAGGTGATCACCGTAAAGCACTAAACGCTGAGTGGCCCCGACAAATACGGCGATACTTTTATAAATAATCAATATTTCTGTCGAAAATCGATACGAATCAAGTTGAAATATAACATAAAAAGTTTGCGTAACCACTTAGCACCCGAACTGTTGGTGTTTTATGGACACCATGAAAAAACCAATAAATATTCCTATCATACATTTTTTACTCGTTATTTATTGATATTCCAAAAGTATAAGATATTCTCAATACTGAAAAAAAAATCAAAAATCAAAAACTGCAGGTCGGCTGAGTGGGGTCTCACGAAAAAATGGTGTGCAGGATTCCAGTCCTTCCAGTGATCCGGAAAGATATTCCTAATTCTTGAAGAAAAAGGATGTAGTTACAGGAGCACCAAGAGTTTTTAATATTTTTTTTCTCATGTTTAAAAAATTCGAGAGGCGAAAAAACATGAAAAGCATGTAACTTATTTTCTAAACCCTCGACATTACGTGAAAAAAAGATTTTTTTTCAAACAAATTCATCGTAGTGCGATAGCTACATCCTTCTTCTTGAAGAATGAGGGAGAAAATTAAGATCACTGGAAGGACTGGAATCTTGCACACCATGTTTTCGTGAGCCCCACTCAGCCGGCATGTAATTTTTTCAAGTTTGATTTTTTTTCTCAAAATTATTAATATCTCATCCTCTTAAAATATTAATAAATAACAAATGAAAAAATGGACGGTCAAAACATTGATTGGGATTTTTATGGCACCCGAAACACACGAAAAATTTGGGCGTCTGGACCGGAATACCCCCTTAAAACTGGTTCAAATCATTTGTTCGTGCATCGTAGTCGATGTTGATAGAAAAAATTGCAAAAATCGTGCCCTATCGTAAATCTTATAAGTTCGTCAAAACTTTCACAATAAATACACTTTAGTTATTCATGGTTGTTTTGTGATTTCAATAATCTAAATAAATCAATTTTTAATCATTTATCGCATTTTTTCCGTTCGAGCAACATCTTCCAAAGAATAGAAATTTCGCAATATTTTGTAATTTACATTGTGTAACTGTTCGTTTGTTTTGCCAGAACAGAACCACTCAGAATTCATCACATGGAAATGGTTGCACATCGGGTTCCACCCACACGCTACCCAACGAACTATCCAATTGTTGGGTGTGGTGTTTACATTATACCTACAACTTTTCACAAAGATATTCCATGGAGTAGGATTCTTCGCCTTACTGTGTTTTCTTTCTCCGTTTTCATATCTACTACAGATTCGAACAGTGACTTTTTGGAACAATTAGGCATAATCGGTCGGGACTTCATGTCCACGTACTTGATTCGAGGCCCCTGTAAAAAGTTCAACGCACCTCTCCACAGCCCGAGTATGAAACGGAAACTTTTTGTATCCCTCTGATGGGCGTTATATTATACGTCAGAACTGCTGAGAGACTTAATATCAGCTTCGCTTGGGTCCCGTAGCACTGATAGACCAAGCGTATGAGCCCGAAAATGAGCATTTCCGGATGTTTTCTTCAGGGTTGATTTTTTCATAGGTAGCAAAAAATACGTATAAACGAATGAGATATTGGCTTTTCCCATCTGCACTTGATTGTTTATCTATACGATTTGTAAACCAATTTTCGGTTTCTTGTTGATATCTGCTCAGATCTTGATTCGACGCGAAAAAAGTTCAACAGTTTTTGGCGGTCTGCACAAAATCTACAAAACTAAATCTTCAGCATCGAAAAATATCAATCAGACCATCCAATTATCATGAAAAACAAACAATAGAAGGGACGATCGCCACTATGCCATAGCATTCTTCACCAGTGATCGATAACGTATGCGAAACCTGGAGCTGGTAAGTTGAATCGTTCACGAGTTATCGCGCAAAACAGAATTAATTTTCAATTGGTTTTTACGAACTTGTGCATTGGGCGAAGCAACGTCAATTTTTTATTGGTTTATTTTAGCTCTATGTACCGAAAACCATAATTATTTCTCATCTAATTGTAATTTTGCGAGTGTAAATCGAAATCTACACTACCATTTTCTGAAATATATTGAAAGAACGTTAGAAGAGCTTTCAACGGAAATAAGGCCGGTGAATTTGGCAGTTAATTGTTCAACAATTTGGGCGACACGCGAGAAAACAAGTATACGACGATGATCGGTAACTAGAGTGATTTTATTCTTCGAAGCATCGCGTGTTTGGTTATAAGATTAATTTGGGGAAAAAATTACGAGAAATACGCGACGCCACGGTGTATCGTGCGTGTCTTGCTGGCGGCCGCACGGCCGGTAAGTGGGAGATGCCGCCGGACGGTTATACTCGCTCGCAGAATTTCTGGTCGCACGCGATCAAATTGACTGTCAAAATCATCGGCCTGTGTCTCCGTGGAGTTCCAAGGTTTTGACAATTTATTTCGTTGAAAACAAAGCGCAGTTAACGATTTTCTGCATATAGAGTTGAAACAAAGCAATCCAAAAAATCGGCGCTGCTTCGCCTAATTCACAAGTCCGTAAAAACCAATTGTTAATTAATTCTCTCATGGGCGATAACTCATTAGCAATTCAACGTACCAACTCAAGGTTTCGCACACGCAATCCGTCAATGGTGGAGAATGATATGGCATAGTGGCAACATATAATAATCATAAAAACTGTCCGTTCTGTTATTTGCTTTTTCATGATAATATGACGGTCCTTCGCTGATAACTCCCAACCTAATTAATATTTTTCGAAGCTGAAGGTCTAGTTTTGTAAATGTTGTGAAGACCAACAAAAAAGCATTGAACTTTTTTCATGTCGAGTCGAAATTTGACCGGATATCGACAAGAAACCAAAAATTCGCTTACAAATCGTATCGATAAACAATCTGGTGCATATGGGAACAGCTGCGCCAACATCCCATTCGATTGTACGTATTTTTGCTACCTATAAAAAAATATCAGGAATTCCGAAGAAAACATCTCACATTTTGCTCATACGCTTGGACTTTGGGGAAGGCTACAACACGTAATAATTAGAAATGAATAATTTCAATGTAATCGGAGGCTTGAAAGTTTATTCTCCGTGATAAGAGATTTCTAAATAGTCTTCTTCTTTGGAATGATTTCTCTAGTTTTTAAGATCCATCTGTAACTGAGCTGCCGAATATGTTCTCTTTTACCGACAAGCAATGCCAACAGAACATTCTCTGCGTGTGCAAAGAACGCATCTCGCTGTATCGATAAGTTGGAGTACACAATCCGTCGGATATATATCGTGATGTGTGAATTGCTCAAAGACATGTTTTGGTCCGTCAGTGAAATATTTGCTCTTTTTTAAGACAAACACATCGACATGTATGATGTTGTTGCGGAGCCAACTATTTCTTTTAAGTTGGCAGATCAATCTGATGAACTTATATTCATAGTGATATGTTGTGATTTCTGCAATTTTCATTCACTTCAACTGCAATGCGCAAACAGAAGATGTCGAACGATTTCAATTTTATTTTGGTACCATTTTTCGTCTTGTTACAACAGGCAAATTGTACGCACTATAGCGTTCGGAAAAAACATATGAATTTTTTGCGGCGCACCTTAACATGCATCTCGGAATCGAAAACTCCCGCCCACCAAAGTGCAGGCAGTCAAATTAAAACCACTCATATTTGAGCCGTTTGCCCAAAGAACGGCCCACGTCCACTCAGGTCGTTTTTCGGACGAACTTGTTAGTACGTAGTCATTATCCCAAAGTGTCTGCATACATAATTTCATAACTTTTGATATATTTTTGAGTCAACTATGAGTATTTAAAACTGTGCGCCTCGCGTACTCCCGTCGGGAGAGCCCCGTGTCTATGTCTCGTAAGTTGCACCAACTTCTTGAGCCCAAGTGGATCGTGCCACATATATTTTTGCGGCTTTATTGTAAACATACACTTTGCAATGATAAATTTATAGCATAATGTCTTCATTAAATATTTTCCAACAATATATAAATCGATAGCTTATACAAAATGAATTAGGTCTTTTTTTCTGCGAACTACTATAAAATGTTTCGTAACAATAAAAATACCAGAAAATTTTATCGATTTGAACTAAAATTTTTTTGATTTCTCATATCAATAAGTAGAATTTTTAATGTGTATAATAGTGATTATTGAAAATTTCAGGTATTTTTAGTGTTATAAAATATATTATAGTAGTTCGCAGAAAAAATGACCTAATGAATTTTGTATAAGCTATCGATTTATATATTGTTACAAATATATTTAATGAGTATATTATGCTATAAATTGATATGTTCACAATAAAGCCACAAAAAAATCAATTAGTCACATTTAATGTCCAGCAGTACAATGTTGAATCTTTCAATGGCTTTTCCCGAAACTACAATGTTTGAGTTAGGGCGTTCTCCAAGCGAACGGCTCATTTGTGGATTCTTGCTGTACGGTTGCATCAATATTATCATTTTGCTCAGCAGAAAAATAATTATCGGTCTACAATTCATTGGGATAACCTTTTTTCGTATTTCAACATGATGTGATGAAGTAAGTAGCACAACTATCGTATATGCTATAAGAAGAGAATATTCAAAATCTTATGTATTTTATGCGACGATCTTCCTTAAATATTACATCGATTAACTGTAAAAGAGTATGATTTCGATTACCAGAAGTTGAAACATCACGCTGAATCCTGTATCGATTATTTTCTCAAAGGGAACGTTTTCTTGCATTTGCTGTGCGTATAATAGGGTGCGCCAAACAAATCGATATTTTTTTTCGCTCTCCGCCCAAAATATCGTCGAGTATGTCTGCACAAAATATCTGTCCGAAAAACGGCTCAAAATTTAAATTCTCGAGATCCTCCATCAATCCAAAGTTTTCCCAATTGAATAACACAGAAACGTGAAATTTTTACATTATTTCCTCCTGCAAGTTATCAAATTTTTTCTCATAAAATCAACGAAAGGGCCGTATCAAGCATGAAATTGCGGACAAGAAATGTCATTGAGCTGAATTTTTATCATTAAAATTAAAATTTAATACCAATAAAATTTAAATCTTACGACTTTGTAGAATGCGCAATTTTGGTGTTATAAATTTAACTCAAAGACATTTTCTGTCTGAAGTTTCATGCTTGATACGGCCCATTCATTGATTTCATGGAAAAAGAGTTTCATAGTTTGCAGGAGGAAATAATGTAGAAACTCCATTTTTCTGTGATATTTAAATGGGGAAACTTTAGGTTCAATGGAGGACCGCTAAAAATTTGAATGTCGAGTTGTTTTTGGGACAAATGTGTTGTGTTAACATACTCTACGATATTTTGGGCGGAGAGCGACAAAAATAGCGATTTTCTTGGTATATCCTAGTAAAGTATATCGTCAAAAATATTGCTGCCCCAATTGCCACACGTTCATTTTATAGTGGACATCAATCTGTTTCTTTCCGGAGCAACAATCTGTTTCACGCTCCTGCTTAAAAAATTCACTTCACGTAAGCAAATTTGGTTGAAGAATAAGCTTGTATAGTAAAGTGTAGAAGCTCTGTTTCAGAAAACTCAATTGACTGTAAAAACGTATAATATAGAAAGATTTCCTTTGGGCCAGCAGTGCAAAGAAAACTCGTTACTAAAATATGACTAGCTTATTGTATCTCGACTTACATTGCATTGTATATTCTATTCTATCTATTTAGTGTCCCCATTCCTAGTGTCTAGATTCACTATCAAAACACAAATATCAGCACTCACGTTAGCCGCTTTTTTCATAGTATTTTTGCACAAACAATCGAATATCGATGTTTCATCATGATAAATAATACGTCATTTTAGCCAGTCACGATTAAAGATGGCGTAATTCGTGATGGTATTTTCAATCCGGATATTATTTTACATGTTTATACACATACATAATCACAGTTCGAACACGTATATAATCATCGTTACAGCATATAAAGATAACGACAGATGAATCAATTCGCAGTTTGACTTTCATATTTTATTGAACGAACAGGAAACTACAAGTATTATTAGATCGCGATGGGTTGGAAAGGTCAGACGACGGTTGAAAAAAAAATTACTAAAAAATGTATACGAAATGACAGCTAATAAAAACACCTGCCCGTTGGACTGCGCCTGAGTATCACACGTGATTTGCAAGTGTGAATTCGGCAACACGGTATGCCGTTTTTACATCAGATTCTGACGTCAACTAGCGCCTGAACACAGATTTATGAATTAATTATACGACGCGGAATACATTTTCTTTATCATGCCAACTTTCGAATTTTTACTCAAGTTTTCGCATTCTCTAGACTTTGACCGAATTATACAAATTTTGATCACAAACGAACGATGTTCAACGATTACGTAGTCAATCTTGATTTAAGAAATGAATTTTCGCGGATAATTTTCATTTACTACGATATCGATGAAGAATCAACTCATGGATCGGATGAAAACCGGTTTTCTTTATAGATCAACTAGTTACTCGGTGGATCGGTCAGAACTATCAAATTGCAACGATGCAAACTGCTGATAATTGAGAGCTTCATGCAATAACCATTGAGACACGGCAAAGCAACTTCCATATCTTCTTTCTCAAGGTAATAGACCGGAAAAACTCATCTGGAAATAAAAGTCGGAGGATGAAGAAGCTAAGAATATAGACAGATAGAAAATTATAAAAGACGTAAATTATGTCGAACAACTGTTTTTGATTCGACTCGTCATCTTCAAAATGAAAAATAAAAAGTGGGTTACAAATTTCACCAAATTCGATACTTTTTTCTCGTTAACTCGGCAGAATTACGTTGTTTGTCGGCGCAAAGAGCTGAAACTTGGTATAATAGTGTGAAATACGTTAGCGATGCTCATAAAACATGACTTGGGACAACAAAAGTAATTTGTCAATTGATAATTCAATCTGAATCAATACGCGGCAAGCAGCATGTTTTCCGAACTTCCCGCGATAAAGTTTTTCGTTACAGCTCAAATGAGTTTTTCGGAAAATTTCAGATCTCTGGAGCAAACACTTCAGAAAATATTATCGAAAATGTTTTGCGCCCGAACATTGAAGATTGCCGATCTCGACTGCTCCGCGTTGAGATAGTTATTTTCGTACCAAGGGCGTATGGTTCGATCTTACAAAGAAACCTCTCCAACCTGAACTCTCCGATTTAAATGATCTTGATATATATTATGGGGACTCAACAAAAAAAAAAGGCAAATGTTTCTCCATATGTGCTGCGAAGTACGTTTAGGAGGTGAAGTCCACCCTCAAAGTTCACTCCCAAAAAGGCTCTTTTCAATATATTTCTGCTTCTAATTGATATTTCGCGATGTTCAAGTATTTTTATGATGTATCAACAATAAGATACATCTTGCCCAGTTTATATCAATTCGAAACAGAATATTCTCATCGTTCCACGTGCATAATCGTATTTTTCGGTAGTGAGAGTTATCCAAAGATGATTTTACGCGAAATAATATTTTTGTCAGTTCAAGTATTTTATTTTGTCCAAGAGAATATTCATTTTTTCATTTTTCAAGATAAAACTAGACTTTGCACACAAAATATCTGCGAAAAATGTGTTTTTTTTTTCAATAAAACAAATAGGGGATGCACCCTCAATGCCATAACAATGTCTACTAATTTTGGATCACCGCAAAGGGCATTTTCCAAATGGTTTCGTAGCAAGATATTAGAAGCAGAAATAAGTCGGAAAAAGACTTTGTAGGACGGAACTTTCAGGGTGGATTACGCTCCCTAAACGCATATATGGAAAAACACGTGACTCTTATTTTTTATTCCTTACAACACATATCAAGATCATTAAAATCGGAGACATCGGGTTGGAGAGGTTTCCTTGTTAAACCCGCGGTGATTTCAGCGTGCGAAGGCCGGCGAAGCCGGCCCGAGTGTCGCGCAATCATACCGAGGGCGGAAATCGTACGCCCAAAACGCGAACGAGATTTTTCGAAACTCCGTACGCAAAGTCGAATTTCGCGCACGGAATATCGAAGATTACTCTTAGACATTGGTGTGAGAACCTGAAAATCAGTTTCTCGCTCTCGTATCCAAATGTACTATCTTGCAGACTCTGATGAGGGCGCAGCAGGCGAAGCACCCGCTGGGAGATGGGGAATGGGGTGGAGGGAGCCCCCCTCCTCCCCACCCAGGGATTATTGAGTCATATGTGATAAAAAATGAATTATTCATTTCACACATGGGAAAGCTAGCACACTTCAGAATCCATATCGAAGAAATAATTGCCATCTTTATAAATACGTAATGAACATCTTAAACATAACAAAAAACCTTACTAATTCAATTCACCACTTTTTCTATTGAGGAACAAAAATCATTCACATTTTTATTTCACAACTTGTTGATTGTAAATACCGATGGGACAATAATGATATTTTATATAATTAACAAATAAGATCGCTGCGATGATTGACAAATAACGAGTTCTATGAATTCACCAATTCTCAAATCATTCTATAGTTATGTATAACTTGATTATCTTCGTTACGTCATTATTGGTTTCGTATTTTCCACTCGTAATGAAGTCCGTTTTCATTTTTTTTCGCGGGACATCGAACATCATTAACATTAACGGAATTTTCAACAGTTGAAGCAACGTGGTTAGCCTATTCCTCTTCATTACCAAAGATGTATCTATATATCCTTCTGCAAAATTTATTGATTTCCATCCAAATTATTTCTTGAAGTTTGTTAGGTGAACACCGGAATCTGCGAGCATCGTCGCTGCAGAACTTCGGAAACTACGGCCCATGTACTTTTCAGGATCGGGCAAGCTTAACCATTTGGCAATTGTTTCGGGAATTTTCCCAATCGTATAAGGGGGTTTCTGGCTAGATTATTATTCGTGCACACACACACATGCGTGCGCGCGCGCGCGCAGATACACACCTCCCCCCCCCCTCCTCGCCCTTATGAGAGATTCGAACTTTCGCCAACAGATGGCGGAGCAGCGAATCTCGTCTACCTACGTTACCGACGTCAATGACCCCATAGATGACGCTGTTACCGACATAGACGACGGTATAACAGACACAGATGGCACTTTTATCGAACACTGATGACGTCACTCGCTCTTGAATTGACGTCACACACCCTCAAATTACCATTACACACCCTTAAATTACCGTCACCAACCCTGAAAGTTACGTTCAACACCCCGCAATTTGATATTCGGTACTCCCATTCTGATATTCGCTCGCTCCACTTCACCGACAGATGGGAACAATTTATCGATCATGCGACAATTAGCGATAATTACCCCACGCAAGATTCGTTACCAACATAATCAGTGTCCCCTGTGTTTATTACGTTACCCACGTTGTTGTAGCGAAGGGCAAACGGTGAAGGCGTATGACAATGATCAAGCTTGCGATTCTCATCTAGCAGTTTCCACTTCAGCATGCAATGCCAAGTTCTTTCCGGAAGCTTCCACCACGCGGCTGGAATATGACCTCGCTTGCGATTCTCGGAATTTTCTCCCCGAGCAAGGAGAGTTCTGAGAATTATCGCCGATAAATAACGATGGAATATTATTCGAGACGCGGCCGCCCCTTCGCTTGAATTTTACATCGCAACCGTCCTTCGAATCCAAATTTCGAGATGAGGACTTCGCTCAATCTGAAATATTATTAAAGCTGCAAATTAGCGGAAAATGGTGTAGGAATGAACGATTATAAGGACTTGGATACATATTCATGGAGAAAGAATTGTTTTATTCAAGAAATACTTAGAAATTGATTGGGATACAGAATCATGGCATTGATACATTGAGCTCATTGATATCTAGGTTTGTAGAACGATGTTTCAATAGCCAATTTTGTAACAACTTTACATTTCAAGCAGCACAGTTGGCATTCCGTTAATCATGATGAGTACAGCAGGTGGTTCCCGCCGCTTCGCTCAATTTCTCCGATGAAGAACACCCCAGATCCATCAGATCAATTATTTCGCAACAATTATTTCCCAATAATTCATACTGCAACCAATCTTTCTCCTGCAGTCCCTTCGCATAGAGCTTGGCGCCGTGATGTGAAATACTTCTGACAATCATTTTGATATCGTTGTAGCGTACATCGCTTGAGCCCCATGATGAATCATGAAAATTTCTCTCCAACCATAAATTCTCACTCTTCTGCCAAGCAGGCAACCGACCCCAGTCGAATGCCGGTTGAAATAAGAAGGTTGACGGATGCTCTTCTTTGCCATCAAAAAGAATAAAGTCTAGCTCCTTCATTCTGAAGCCAATGCGCGATACTTTGAAACCTTGTAGATCAACTATGAACTCCATTGTGACTTCCGTTTCCGGTGACATAGTGTGTAGACGAAGTGTGGGACAGGGCAAGAGAAAGTGTGTGTAGCGGCGGGAGATAGCGAGGTAGGTGAAAGCAGGGTAGTGGAGGAGGTAGAGGAGGGTGAGAGGGAAGTGGGGAGAGAAAAGGGAGAGAAGCTAGGGGGCGAAAGCGGGTGGAGTGAGGCGAGAAAGGTAGTCATAATAGGTTGAGAGGTTAGGACGGAGAGTAGGGAAGGAGCGCGGTGGGCACGGGTGTGAGAGGCAGAGGAACTGTGGTAGAAAGACGAGTCGATAAGGTAGGTGGCAGGAATACCGGGTGTAGGTTGAAGGAAGAGACGTCGGTAAGAGAAGGCGAGGAGCCGAGAGACAGAGAACAAATAACTGAAAGAGCGACAGGACAAGGGGGTGGAGAGGATGGGTGACGAGGCGGGTAGGTGTGAGTTGGGTGACGAGAAGAGGGGAGGGAAACCGACGAATCTGTCGAGGCTGGTCTGGGTACGGTCGGGGAGTGAAGGAAATATAGCGGAGTTCCTGGCAGGAAAAAGGAAAGCATTGGCGTTGGAGGGAAAAGCGGGGGGGGGGGAGGAGGATGTGTTTAAGAGGAGTAAGGTGGTGTTGAGGACCCCGGAGAAAAAAGGAGAGGAGGGGGACATGATGGAAAAGATTATGGAGAAAATGGAGGAGCTGATGAGGAGGGAAGGGAAGAAGGTAGAAAAAAGGGTAGACGAAATGGCAAAAGGGTGGGAACGGAAGGTGGAGCAAATGATGGAAGGTTGGGGGAGGAAGGTGGAGGAGGTGGTCAGGGAGGCGAGGGAAGAAAGGGAGGAGATGATGAGGAGGTGGGAAGGAGAAAGGAAGGAGATGACATCCAGGATAGAGAAGATGGAAAAAAGGGTGGAGGAAATACAGGAAGGTGGTGAGGGAGGAGAGGCGGAGGCAGGGGGGTCGTGGGAGACCGCGAAGAAGGAGAAGTGCGAGAAGGTCGACAGGAGGATAAAAGAGCTAGAGCTGAGGATGGATAGAGAAAAGAGGGAAAAGAGGAGGAAGAACGTAATAGTGAAGGGAGTGAGGATGGGTGAGGGGGTGGAGTGGCGAAAGGAGATAGATAGGATATGGAGGAAGATGGGGATAGAAGGAAAGATAAAAGATATGAAGGTAATCGGTGGAGTGAATAGAGAGGGTAGAGGAATGGTGTTGGTGGAGATGGAGGGACGGACGGAGAAGACGGAGGTGATGAGGGCAAAGGGGAAACTGAGAGGGGACAAAGAATGGGTGGAGGACGACCTGACGCGTTTGGAGCGTGAGGCGAAATGGAGGATAGAGAGGGAAGCGGAGGCGGAAAAGAGGAAAGGAAAGATAGCGAGGGTAGGCTATATGAAGATGTGGGTGGACAATGAGTGGAGGATATGGGACGAGGTAACGGGGGGATGGAAGAAGAGGGTGGGGGAACAGGGGGAAGGAAGGAGGGGGGAAGGGGACGAGGAGGGGGGGGGGAGGAAATAGCAAGGCAACAGGAGAGGGGAGACGGGATGGGGAGAAGGGAAGAAGCGGGGCGGAGGGGAAGGGGAAGAGGAAACGAGACGGCGAAGGTAGGGTTCTGGAACGTGGCAGGAGTGAAAAACAAGGACGAGGAGTTCTGGGAAGGGTTAAGGAGGTGGGATGTGGTGGTGATGACGGAGACATGGGCGGACATAAGAGGGTGGGAAGGGATCAAGGAGAAGTGGAAAAAGGGATTCATATGGGAGGTACAGGAGGCGGTGAAGAGAAGGGGGAGGGGAAGAGCAAAGGGGGGAATGGCGATAGGAGTCAAGGAGGGATGGGAAGTAGGAGAATTCAGGAAAAATGAGGAAGGGTGGATGGAATGCAGGGTAAAGCTGGGAAAGCTCTGGTGGAGGATAATTGGAGTATACGTGAGTGGGGATCTAGAGAGAAAGATGAGTATGATGGCGAGGTGGATGGAGGAGGAAAGGAGCGAGGACCTGGTGGTGTTTGGGGGAGACTTCAACGTGAGAACCGGGGCGGAAGGGGGAATACGGCAGTGGTGGCAGCAAGGTGAGGACAAGGAAGGGATAGCGGAGAGGAAGTCGAAGGACGAGGTGGTAACGGGGGGAGGGAAAAGATGGGTGAGGTTCATAAGGGAAAGAGGGTGGGGGATACTGAATGGTGGAGTGCCAGGGGACGAGGAGGGGGAATGGACGTACGTGGGAGGAAGAGGAAGATCGGTAATCGACTATGTGGTGGCGGAGGAAAACACAGTAGAGAAGGTAGAAAAGCTAGAAGTGGAGGGGAAGACAGATTCGGACCACATGCCGGTGGTGTTATGGGTGAAGGCGGAGGAGAAGAGAAAAGGAAGGAGGAGCGGCGAGGGGGAAAGGAAGGAACGGTATAGGAGAGGGTGCTGGAACGAGGAGGGAGCAGCGAGGTTTAGAGAGGAGTTCGGAGAGTGGAGGTGGGGCGAGGAGGAGGTAGAGGAAGGTTGGAGAGAGTTAGGGGAAAGAATAGGTAAGGCGGTAATCAAGTCGGAAGAGGTAGAAAGTAGGGCTCGGAGGAACGGTTGGTGGGATGAGGAATGCAGAGAAGGGAAGGAAAGATTGAGAAGGAAACTGCTGGAGTGGAGGAAGGGAGGGAGCAATGAGAGAGAATATAAGGAGGAGAAGACACGGTACAAAAGGCTGTGCGAAGGAAAGAGAAAAGAGGAAGAGAGGAAATGGGAGAATGAGATAAACGCCATAAGGACGGAGAGCCAAGCATGGACGGTGATAAACAGGGGGAGGAAGAAAAGGAAAGAGGTGAACAAAAGAATAGGTATGAGGGAATGGGACAAGTATTTCAGGGAGCTGCTGGGTGGGGTGAGCGAGAAGAGGGTGGGGAAGGCGGTGAGGAAGCAGGGAGAGGAGGGAGAGGAGGAGATAACAATGCAGGAAGTGAGAAAGGTGGTAGGGGAACTGAAGGATGGGAAGGCGACGGGGGAGGACGGGATACCAAGCGAGGTGTGGAGGTATGGGGGGGAAATGTGAAGGAGAGTCTGTGGAAGT
This sequence comes from Arge pagana, assembly GCA_963969455.1. Lineage (NCBI taxonomy): Eukaryota > Metazoa > Arthropoda > Insecta > Hymenoptera > Argidae > Arge > Arge pagana. The sequence goes on along the minus strand of OZ018310.1, from coordinate 12,708,155 downwards.
TGTGCGGAAGGGTGTGGAGAGGGGAAGGGTGTCCAGAGGGATGGAAGGAGGGGGTAGTGGTACCGGTGGTGAAGAAAGGAAAGGGGGAGAGGGTGGAGGAGTATAGGGGGGTGACACTAACGCAGACAGCGTATAAGGTGTACACGGGGGTGCTGAGGGACAGAGTGAAGATGGAGGTGAGGGAAAAGGAGCTGCTGCCACAGAGCCAGGCAGGGTTCAGAGAAGGAAGGGGCACGGTGGATAACATCTACGTGCTGAATTACCTGATAAACAGGGAAATAAGAAGGAAAAAAGTAAACCTGGTGCTGCTGTTCGTAGATCTGAAAGCGGCCTTCGACTCGGTGGATAGGGAAAAGCTGGCGGAAAGCATGAGGAAAAGGGGGATTAGAGAAGGACTCGTGGAAAGGTGCGAGGAGGTGCTAAAGGAGACGACGGGGAGGGTGAGAGTGGGGGTGGAAAGGGGGGAAAGGTTTTGGACGGAGAGAGGCGTGAGACAGGGTTGCCCGCTGAGTCCGCTACTCTTCATATTGCTGATGGCGGATTCGGACGAGGAGCTAGAAAAGGGATGTTGGGGTGGGGTAGAGTTAGAAGGGGGGAAGAAGGTGTATTCGCTGGCATACGCGGACGATCTGGTATTGATGGCAAGAGGGGAAGAGGAGATGAAGGGAATGATAGGGAAACTGGAGAGATACCTGGAGGGGAAAGGGCTAGAGGTGAACACTGGGAAGACGAAGGTGATGAGATGTAAGGTAGGGGGAGGTAGGAAAAAGAAGGTGAAATGGTGGTGGAAGAGGACGGAGATAGAGGAGGTGAAGAGGTATAAATACTTAGGGTATGTGGTGCGGGCGGATGGAAGTCAGAAGGACCATGTGGAGGAAAGAGTAGAAAAGGCGGCGAAAGCGATGGGGCAGGTGTGGGGGATAGGAAAGAGGAAGTTTGGTAAGGACTGGGGCAGAAGGCTGTGGCTATTCGACAGAATGGTGTGGCCGGTGCTGGGATATGGGGTGGAAATATGGGGCTGGGAAAGAAGAGAGGAGGTGGAAAAGATACACGACAGGTATCTGAGATGGGTGTTGGGAGTGACTAGAAGGGTGCCAGGCTATGCAGTGAGGGAGGAACTGCAAAGGGAAACGTTGGAGGCGAGAGCAGGCATGAGGGCATAAGGGTATGAGAGGAAGTTGGAAGAGGGTGGGGGAGGGGAGCTGGCGAGAAGATGCTGGGGAGAAATAAAAAGGAGGGCGAGAATGGCGAGGGGATGTGAGGGGTGGGAGGAGGAGAGGAGGAAGTTCTACGAGGGAAAAGGATGGGACGGGGAGGAGGTAGTGAGGAGATGGTAGGAGGGGGGGATGAGAGGCGAGGACCTAGTGAGGATGGAAAGGGCAAAGCAGGAGGAGGAAAGGTGGACGAGGATCAGAAAGGCGAGAGGAAACAAGGAGTACAGATTCGTGAAAGGAGCGGGGGTACCGGGGTATCTGAGGAAAGGGTGGGAGGAAGTGAGGTGGAAGAGGATGGCGAGATACAGGCTGGGGGAGGAGATGAGGGAGACCAGGTATTGGGAGACGAGGGAAAATAGGTTATGCAGGATGTGCGAGACGGCGGAGGAAACATGGGAGCATGTGTGGGAAGAGTGCACAGATTGGGGGGAGGCAAGAGGATGGCAAGAAGCAAGGGGGGAGGTGTTAGGCGACGAGGGGTTAGGGGAGTAATGGGTGGAAAGGATAGACGGATGGAGAAGGGAGAAAAAGGAAAGGATCAGGGAGGCGGAGATGGTGGAGTAGAGGGCAGCAAAAGGGAGGGGTAGATCACGAGCGGCGGAAACGGAAGTCCGGTATGAGAGGAAGAATGAATGCGGTGAGAAGGTTGAGTGTAGCTCTCTCTCTCTAGTACTGCGTGGGTAAAAAAGTATAGAAATAGAATAGTACGTAAGGTAGCTTTAAGGATGCATGTGAGCGGAGCGGGAGTCCGCAATGTACCCCGCAAGGGAATAAACATTACTTACTTACTATGAACTCCATTGTGAATGAGACTGATTTTCATAGCTGTAGATGAATCGCTTTTATACCAATTTTTCACCCCAACACTTATAGGGTTATGTGCAACTATACGATCATGTGAGATCAAACGGTATGCCGACGTATCGGCAGGGAGATTATCTCCCGCTTCAAACTCGAGAAAAATATCCACCGGTCCAAACTCGAACGACTCGTTCTGCTTCGAACAATCAATGATGTACAAGGGTGCAAACTATAGAAATTCACTCTTTTCCAACAATGGTTCGGGATCCTTGCCATAGTAGGAGGCTTGAAAGTTTGCATACACCTCGTACAGTAAAGCAGACTGATAGTGACTGATACTTAGGTTCAGATTTCCATATGGATAGTATTGCGAATTTAAGAACAGTTTAACATCGGTGATATTACAATGATCGAAATTGCTAGCATATTTAGTGGCGTTGTTCTTCCGACCAGTTTAGAAACCAAGCATAACGTATCGAGGCTTCTCCAACTGAATTGACGTCTTGACAGTCCAAACATGCTTCAAGGTGGTGGGGAATACGTGATGTTCATATAATTCCCAGGTACGGAAACGCATGGAAATCGGTGCATCTGTCTCAATGAAACTCGACATTTGCATTTTCCGCTAATCCGAGAGTTGTACGTACGGCATGCGATTTAAGGATTCTGGATTTTGAATTATTCATCTACAGTCTGCGAGATTGCGTTCACATCGCTCTTCGAGCGTGTCCAGATTAACTCATGGTTGGCGTTAACGATGATTTTACGATAGTCTTCCGCGAAACCCAAGATCAAATTCAGAGGTATGCATATATATCGAAATAACCTTCAACATCTGTCGATTTTCGACTTGAAGTCATATTAAGCCACCCAGCGTTCTCTAGAAGCCGATTTTTCCCCCAACTGAGAGAAACCTAACCTTTCATAAGACTTGTGCGGCCAATGTTCTTACTCCTATCAATTTCTACGGCATTTAATTCAAATCACACTTCCTAAAACAAGTGGCCAACAGCGTTGACGAGAGTCGAGACCACCGCAGTTCCGTTGGCCTTAGTTATCCGAGCGTACACATGTAGCACGCTCTTGCTCGGTAGTAAACACAAGTCTTGATGCTGCACGGTAATTCGAATCTCATCACTGTTGCTGAACACCGATGATGCATATGGCTTGTGTAAATGAATCTTATAATGTGCGATGGAATCGTCAAGGATAACGGGGTCTGAATATTCAATATTTTCCCCTCCATGATATACAGCATACGAAGCCAATACAGTAAAATCTACGTTCTACTTTGCTCAAATTCCTTCCTCAAAAGCTTTGACCTTGAGACTTGAGCTTGTCAGAAACAGCGCGTTTTGATGTGTTAGCTCGTTGAGAATTGGTTGATGACTGGCTTGATCGCGACATTGTGATGCACTATTATAACTACCACCAACCTTCCTGTTACGAACGATTCCCATTATTGAGCTCTGATATGTAACCTTATCGCTATGGTCTCCTTACGAAAATTGACTGAATCACCGTCTCGATCAAAGATACGCGGTTGAATATTATTAATGATCCTCGCGTTGACTGGGAGGCAAATGATATGCGCTCGTACTCCAACAATCTTACATCCTGGCGGGACGATTGGAAAAAATTTATGAATTGCATAAACTTTGTGCTCATTGACGTAGGCAACTGTTGTAAAATACGCTTGAGTCGTAGCGCATTTACTTTGAGTATAGTTACCAGAAGGTCAGATTCGTAAATCTTGTTAGCTTGCAGAATGCGAGGAATGAAGCCTAAAGCCCTGGCCACGCTCGAAGGCGAACACGCGTGCGCAATCGCAAAAGCAGTCGCGAAAATTAGTTCCTGAAAGCGCATCTAGATCGCCACTTACGCGACATTTGAAAACGAAATTGTAACAACATAACCACTTTTTAGCACAGATTGAAATCAAGTGTTTCTTCGAAAATACAAAAAATGAGCTGTAAATCTCAGTATGCATGAGGAAGATATTGCTGTATCTATTGTCCTCATATCTGTAATATTATGGCTAAGAACAAGACCTCGTCAATGAGGGGTTCGTCCGATTTACAGGTGAGTTCATTGTTGTTGTGAGTTTTTTCTCTATCTCATCATATTCCTCCCATTTATTATTCGAAGAGCTTCATTTGCATTACAAGTTACTAACTATAGTTATTATTTCCTATTTCAGACTCCGTAAACAGCAAGGCGAATACTGGAACTTGTTCTACGAAATAAAACATAGCGATCCGGCCAATTTTTTAGATATTTCCGAATGGATAGTAAAAAATTCGATGAGCTGGTAACTTTAATGCAACATTATCTGAGAAAAAGGAAGACTCGGACAACTTTAATACACGAAGAACGTTTAGCTCTGACTCTAAGGTATGTAATTGCATGTCGAATATGCATCACTATCATTGGTTATGGTATGTTATTATCTATATCAACTCTTTTGATATTCAGATACTTAGCCACAGGTGACCAGATTCATTCCATCGCTTGGGGTTTCCGTGTCGGACGGAGTACTGCTCGCATGATTGTGATAGAAACCTGCAACACACTATGGACTGCATTGTCTCTTACCTACCTTCCTCGTCCCACGCAAGCGAACTGGGTTCGAACAGGCAAAGATTTCTGGGAAACGTGGAATTTTCCGAACTGTGTCGGCGCCATCGACGTAAAGCATATTGCTATTCAAGCTCCATCGAACAGTGGATCGCTGTACTTCACATATAAGAAGATGCACAGCATTGTGCTAATGGCGGCCTATGATGCTAGATACAAATTCACCATGATTGATTTTGGTGGACTTGGATCAGACAATGATGCTGGCATCTTTGCCAAATCAGAATTCGATAGAGCATTGATGCGAGAGCAACTGTATTTCCTGCCAGAGGCACATCTTCCAAACACAACCATTGCATTTCCACATTTTTTTCGTGGGAAACGAAGCATTTCAGGTGAAGTGCACTATTAAGGGGTGGAAATCGGACTGCGCGTTATTTTATCGACCTGAGGAATAAGCTAGCAGCCTTCTGTAGGAGCGATGAAAGTTCTGTGCCATGGCAGAATAACCATGTTGATAGAGGTAGAGTAGGATTCCCACGGTTGCAATAAAGAATACTGAGTAGTGAACAAATGTATATTTACTTGAAAACGTCGTCTTATCTTACAAATAATCAATTATGTAATAACATCATATTAACTAACAAATGGTTGTGATTATGTTATAATAGCGTATAAATACTTGTGATAAAATTATATTACTTCATGATACTTGTAATAAAATTATATTGTCTTTAATTGTGCACAGCAACTTTTTACTCCATTTCGTAATTGTCGAATTCTGAGATTAATCACATGATTACACCTCTCACTAGATTTTTTCTACGCGGCGGAAATCGTTGCAGTTCAGCCGCAACGCAACCGCCAAATAGCTGATCTGCTTTCGGAGTTTTCTGTGAAGTTCGTTTCATTTTTGACAATGACGAAAGCACCGATGAGGGCTGCAGTGACATCCTCATTTTTATTACTTTTTCGTTTCATTCCATGCGTACTGATTTTGTTATTGACTGTATTGTTCGAATTAGGTCGATTTAATGTCTCGTTCAAGACTTGGTCACCTTCTGGTAAAGCTTCGCCAGAGGTCAATGAGTTATCTATATCTTATCATCTCAATTGAGGATGCCGAACGCGTGCGTGGAGGTGTAGTAATCTTTCAGCAACTAACAAGACTCCTGCGCAATCTCTCTGTACGGCGTCGGTCATTTTTACTGTTTGGTGTAGCGTTCCGATTTCACTGCGACTCGCAACTCAAAGTAAAAACGCGCAATTCTACTGGACAATAGATTTTCATTGGTTCTGTATTGGACAAGTCACGTCAACGACCAATGGCGATCTGAGCTGCATTTGCGTTTGCGCACGCGTTCGCGTTCGAGCGTGGCCGGGCCTTAATTGTTTGCCTATAAAATTGCTCGGTTTGAAATCTGTAGAATGAGTATATTCAATTTCGCTCTGCAGAGTATTATTGTTAGGTTTAACGTTGATCGTGATGCTTTTCTTCATCCGCACATCCAGTACATAGCTTTCCATATCCTCTATTCCATAGCTACCGGTAGGTCGACCCACCTAAAACTTATTGTGATTAACATCTACATTGTGAATCGATTTGAACGTTAACAATTCAATCAGACTTACAATTAGAGTATCATTTCTGTGAGGAGAGAACTTAATCGGCGGAAAGTATTGCGTCTCGAGAATAGAAGAGTTCCCCGATATAATTACCTTTAATGAATCATCCATTGCTGCGAATTTCAATCGGAGTTCGTGGAAGTATATGCTATCGTTATATAAAATCATCTGATCAGAGAGAACCTTGAGACATAAGTGATCGCAGTCAACCGTGTCATAGTCCTGATATCTGTCAAGGTTATATTTGACATGAGCAACATCAAGGTATCTGACGAGATCAGAAGGAGAGTGAAGATTACCAAAACTATCAAAGTAAATAACTTCATCGGCAGTTTTTTTATAAGCAAATTAATGCGTCCCGGGAGCATCTTTATCATCTAGATTAACGACAGCCGATTCACGCTTGCGTGGTCCGCTCGTGGGTAGATCATTTCGCAGGAAAACACCACGGAAATATAGAATTTTCAAGATGATCTTTGAGATACTCCAAGAGATCTGCGTCAGTTAACGCCCGTTACGGAAGTGTCACTTTCAGTTTTTGTCGGGGTATATATTTTCAAGTGAAGACCCAAGCCTTTTAAATAGAGTTTCAAGCGAAGTTCTTTACCCAAAGCGATGGCTTCCGTAATTTTGTTATGACGTCCACTGTCCTTCAGTCATCCCTTGGCAGAGCTGGCATCATTTAAAGCCCTCGCAACATCACCGCGCCACCAGCCAACGCACCGGTAGTGCTAAGCCGTTACGAGAAACGGTAAAAATACGACAACTTTTGACGGTAGAGTGAGAGTTCTGGAAGTGCATACATTACGTTTACCATCAGCCTTTCTCACAGCTCCTCTTGCACCCTTCAATGTCGGCTTCATGCTAATCAGAGCAGGTTTACCCCGAACCATAGACCTCTTGATTTCGGTGACAACTTTCCTCACCGCAATCTTGGGTTTTCGGACACTCATTCCAAGCTTCACCTTGGCTTTCATCGCGTTCGTTACAGCCCAAGTAGTAGCTTTCTGAACTAGATTAGCGACTCACTCTAACGAGAACTCATCGGTAAGATTTTTCCGCCAAGACTTTATATAACACAGTTAAAGTGTTTTATTTGTTTTATTTAAGCTAGTGAACGTCAGTTCAACTTGAAATTACGAATAAAACAAGCTCTGAAACCTTTTAGGCAGAGATCAACGACCTCAACGATGCAGCGGGGAACAAGAGATTCAGAAATATTTCGAAGCTTGTTCTGTTGCTGTGTCTGCCATTTTCAAATGCCGCAGTCGAACGCGCATTTTTGATTGTCAATATTGTCGAAGACAAATTGCGCAATAAGATGTCGGTTGAGATGGTCAAGGCAATTTTACACGTACGCTGCTCACTCGACGTCAAGTGATGCGAGTGCAAACCCACGGCGTCGATTGTTTCGGAAACTGTTTACTCAATGATAATTCACGATGATGTGATGATGCTGAATATTTTATCCACTGAATGACCGAATGCGACAGGTGGATAAAGAGAGAAGCCGGGACTCTTTAATACGTTTCATAATTTGTGTTTTTTGTCTCATCCTAAGGTCAGGGGCATCCATCCATATTTTTTTAAGAATTCGTCCCAGTCTACGAACGTTTCTAGTCGCCATGGCTCAATAGTCATAACATATTATATTCGTTTCAGGTGTCATTGAAGACTGTTAAATAAATAAGATATTTATTTAGTACAATAATGTTGTTTATATATTTATGTGGGAACATTATTCGCCTATCTCAATACTTTTGACAAATATTTAGTGGTTACCGTCGTTACTTTCTATTAGACAGAACGTAAAGGCGGTATTCATTTTGGCTGGATATGATATGTGTTATAATTTAGAGTTTTTTTCAGGCTCGAGTTTGCTCTGGGTCTGCACGGTTCGTGTCGGTTTGTGTGAATTGAAAACGAAAAAAATATCTGATTTCTGGAAATTCCTATAAAATAGCCTAAATAATTTTCCTCCCTAGATGCCCCCTTATTGATCTAAAAGAACCCTAAATCTAGGGAGAAATACTCTGATCTGGCAACACTGGTCCGAGTCCGTGGCTATCACCTGCCACTGTCCCCCCTCGCCTGTCACCCGCCGTTGGATTCGCGCAAGGCTTGGACCCAGTACGGTCGGGAGATCACGGCCTGAGGCTCCGGAGCCGGGAAAGCGCGGGCGAGAGGGGGAAGCACGCTACACGCCCTGTCGCATCAACCGATGACCGTACGCCAAACCGCCAGCTCGTAAACTAACTCGCTAGCCCTGCAAGACGGCGTTACAAAAAGCCCGCCACGCTACCGCAGCGAGCAAGCCCGAAGCTCGTTGCGGCTGACACGTCGAAAACAACCTAGCCGTCGCCACCTAACGATCACCGGCCAAACCTCGCCCGCTGCCGATCCGTTCCCGATGTTGACGCACCGACCCTCTTGCCTGAACACCGAGAAACACCGAGAACGTCCCGAAGCCCCGATGACAGCGCCACCTGACTCACCAATCACAGCCTCGAAATCCCCGATGATCACCAGCGAGCCACGAAGGAGACGACGGCACGACGGATCGTCAACTTCGAGCCGAATGCGTGATTGACAAGACGTGCGTTGTCGAAAAGGGTGAACAGAATTGTAAGAGTGTGCGTGCGCTACCAATCTGTTGGACTAGAAGTACCTTGTTTGAGTGAGTTTCTCAGTTATTAACTTTACCCTCCCCCGAACGTATTTACCCCGTTATTCTACTCGAAAGAGCCGTAATTAGGCTGACAGGGAACATCGCCAAATGTCCCCCTCCGATTTGTACGAAACTTTGGGAAATTGTATAGGGGCTAAAAATATTCGATGCGAATTTTTTATATCTGTGGAACTCCACCTTAAGGGGGTGTAATCAACCCCTAAAATCGCAGATTTCGCTATTCCGTAGTTAGCGTAAGACAAACGTCCGAAGATTTTTGGCCGTCAAGGTGGTACTAGGGGGTTTTTGGGGTCGCTGATTTCAGATTTGAGGTCGAAATTCAAAAATTCAGAATGACTGATCAAAAATGGCGGACCAACTTTCTCCCAAATGGTGCGAATTGCTTCAGATTCGGTGTTCCCGGGTTTTTGGCGTCGCTGATTCACGAATCTGGGGTTGAAATTGAATAATTCAGAATGGCAAATGGAGATCAGTAGACAAATAGGTATTTTTGAAGATGACAAAAATGTGATATGATTAATTTATGATTTATGTAAAGATAGATGTAGAAAAATGTACGTAAATCCGTTGAACGTTATTCAGCTTCTATCTATAGTATTTAGCTCTATGGAATTACCAGAATCTCCATTCACGGAATCGGAAAGGCAGCTGAGCAAAGAGCTCGAAATCATCATTAAAGATGCTATTTCCCAGCCGATGGAAACTAAAATCGAATGGAGCTCGGATTTTGAATCTTCAAATGGAGAGCACGAACTGGAAATCATAGAAGACAATGACAAAACAGGAGACTGGAATCATCAGAGATTTCTAAATCCGAACATAGATATACCGGACAAAGTTTGCTCGAACGATGATGAAGATTTGGATTAGAACAAGCCGTAGAATTTTGGAGGTCCGAAAAATCGGGAAACAGAAAAGTATCATCTGTCCAATCCAAATTTAGAAAGGTTCAGTCTGTACGACAATTACGTCGCTGGGCACATGAAGTGAATCAAGGTGGGATATACAGAGACAAGTTGAAAATGATCTGTGAGTATACTCTTAACAATCTCATGGATGTTCTTAATAGGAAGGTACCGTTTCATGATATGGATATTCGACGTTGGGCCATTCGAGCGCGACAACGGTTCGACAAGGCACCAGCAAATTCAAGGCATCCACGATCTTGTTATTAGAATTTAAGAAACGTCATGGAATCGTGTCGCGAAAAATTACGTAATGGGTAACGAAAAAGACATTAGCAACGCAGGAATCTTTGGAAGAGCAGGCTGCCATCTTTATTCAGAAAGTAAAAACCCACATCGCAGATTTTGGAGTCGAAAACGGTTACAATTCCGATCAGAGCGGTTTCAATTTGAAGTTACATGCAGGGCGAACCTTGGCGTTGCGAAGACAGAAGACCGTGGAATCGACAATACAATCAAAGTCGTCAACAACGCACAGCTACACCATACAGCCTTTGATTTCGGCCGATGGCAAATTATTGTCACTTCTATTAATTGTTTTAAAAGAATCTAGTGGAGGATTCAGTCCTCGAGTGCAAGAGACTATGTTTAAACCAGAGAATGTATATCTTATGGCTTCGAAATTTGGGAAATAAACGAGCGAACATTTTAATCGTTGGTTTCAAAACGTATACCTTCCGCACACAGGTCCGAAATCAGTCATATTATTGGATTCGTAGAGTGGCCAATGTTCGGGCGTATTCGGAACCATGGATTTTAACGGCCAAGACGTGAAACTTTAACCATCCCCCCAGAGACTACTGGAATGATACAGCCACTGGATGTGTATGGATTTCGCGTATGGAAAAATTATATCAAACATTCCTCCGATATCGTAATGTAGAATCGGGAAAAACGACACTATTTTTAAGTCAAGTGTGCACGTGCGAGAATGAATGAGGACTGTTAGAATTAAGGAAAAGAGAGAAGTCTTTGTGCGTTTAAGTACGAAGAACGAAACCCGAGCGACAGGACAGTTTACGACGGTGTTCCGTAAACTTTAAGGGTTTTAGTGACCGAAGGACTGCTGAAGGATGTACGGTCATGTGCAATGAGTGAGAGAGAGAATGAACAATGTGTGAGAGAGAAGATGAGCGGGTGTGTTTGGAATCTTGCACCCAAGAGCGTTTTCAGAAAAGAGAAAAAGGGCAGAGTCTGGTCGACCGAGCAGCAGAACGGAGGTGTCCGTATACAGTCGTCATTTGACCATTAAATATCTACTCTCAATTAAGAGCTTGTGCTTAATTAGTCAATATCCTTGCCTCGTTTCCCATCACACGTAGTAGTAACTCCATCCTTTTCTATATTCTACTACAGTAATACTATACGAGTACGACGTGGATCTCCATTTGAGAGACAATATCGTCAAGCTGCAAAGTCTCACCCACAATTAATTTTTGTTTCCTAGATTCCCAGATCTTTTGCAAATATTCATGGTGTAGAAGTGGATACATGGACGCAAGACCACCGAAGTTTGAAAATCCGGTTAAATATTGTTTCACGGAAAGTTCTACAACTTGTGACGTATGCGGAGACGTTGCTATTATTAAATGTGCGTGGTGTAAGAAGTCGCTATGTTTAAAACACTTTTTCCATGAATATCACAATTGTAATGACTATCACCCATGATGAGATACGCATGATGCAAGCTATATTGTAAGGTTCGATCTACATAATTGTCTTCGAATATATGTAACTTTTATGTGTTTACATCAATAATCCTTTACACCTCGAGTCATCTCATATGATTTTCGTCCAACAATTCGAAAATCTTTCTGCATCATATACAACCAAATTGAAAAGAACTAGCGCCTCATTGTCATTATAAACTCGACAACCACAATTATACAGATGTAAAATAAGTATACAAATACATAATACAATGCATATATAACTAATATTGATTACTTCGGAACCCAATCCCAATAGAAAATGACACGCTTCAAATATTCATGCGAATATCCATCTATTCTTGCGTGCCATTATATCGTGAAAGTGAATAAAACAATAGCCAAAAGTAAGTTATCCATGAATTAGCAATGCATTTCAAATATCGTCGTTTTTTCTTCGGTCCCAAGATTGTTTTTAATTTGTAGGATCATTCATTCGTAATTTTGCGATATGGTCATCAAATTCGTAATCAGCGTCCCCAAGAACCCGGGGACACCGAATCTGAAGCAATTCGTACCATTTGGGAGGATGTTGATCCGCCATTTTTGACCAGCCATTCTGAATTTTTGGGTTTCGACCTCAAATCAGCGATCCCAAAAACCCCCTAGTTCCACCTTGACGGCCAAAAATCTTCGGACGTTTGTCTTACGCTAACTACGGAATAGCGAAATCTGCGATTATTAGGGGTTGATTACACCCCCTTAGGGTGGAGTTCCGCAGATATAAAAAAATACGTGTCGAATATTTTCACCCCCTCGACAATCTCCCAAAGTTTCGTTCAAATCGGAGGGGGACACTTGGCGATGTTCCCTTGTAAGATCATAAGATGAATCAAACGACGTAATGAGCATGATTAATACAAATTAATACTTTCGCAAAAATTATGAGCTATTGCTCTACTATTGAATCTTCAATTAATAATTAAATAATCTTACACGCCATTTTCAAATATAAATATCAGCTGTCACCTCGAATGACCCGTAAACCATAGACCATAGAACGTAGGTACTCTGGAATCACAGCGTCGTCGGACGGCTGATGGCTCTTACTCATAAGTCAAGTGTAGGTTTCTCTTTAATTTGTATTCGCATAAAAATAAAGCAAAATTTGATCTGAAACACCTTCAGGTGCCTGATAGTGGACGAAAAGGTGACAACATTATTTATACAAGGAAACGTGATTTTTGACAGATGCTTAATCGATATGGTGCTCAGATAGAAGCTTTCTGTTTCCGGATCATGGCATAAAATTGTTTATGTCGGATAATGTAGCGAAAACGAAATAAAAAAGGAGATAACAGTTTTCCCAGTAGGTTAGAATCGTGTGCGGGATTCTTTACTGATATGTTTTCGAATCATCCTGATGTGAAAATCGTGGGTGTTTCAGTCATATTGTGGACCTTTTCTTGAAAGAATTTATTTGCCGACGTTTCGATTAATCCATGAACAAACCAAAACGTCGGCATATAAATTCTTTCAACAAAAGGTCCACAATATGACTGAAACACACACGATTTCCACATCACGATGATGGTGTAGGTTAGGGTAACGCCCGTGCGCGTACATAGACTCGCTAGTCTCGAGCGGCGTTTGCAATTCTTTCAATGTACTTGGCGCGAGACTCTACCAAGTCTCTTGATATTGAACATACACGGTGAATCCTTTAACTCTGTCAACACGTCACGGGTAGGAGGAGTTTCCGACCATAAGTGTGTTACCTGAAAATGCTTGTCTGAGCAGCCCCAACATACCCATGACGAGTGGACAGAGTTAAAGGATTCACCCTGTATAGCATAACAAGCAATATATAACGATATTTTTTTACGTCTTTATAAGCGCCGATTTGTTTTCGTTCCAATAACATTTCGTTCACCTATAGAACTTGAAATGGCATGGTAGGGGACCCCGCACTTCCTTATGGGATACGGGGTACGGTGATTTTTTTTCCAAGTCCAAGAAAAATGTACTTTGAGCCTTGCTTATCAAAAAGGTTCGTAGGCACACGAGCCAAAAATGCTACCTACACGTTGCAAATGACTTCCAAAGATAGCCGCTTTTTGAACCGGACTCTGAGACAGGTGGTTTCCCAACTGGAGAGTTTTGAATTGTCAAGCAGACTCTGAGATACCCGCTTTTTCAATTGGACTCTGAGATAGCCGGTTTTTCGACGGGACTCTGTACAGTAAAATCCGGTTATAACAATATTCAAGGGACCATGGAAAATACATAGTTATAACTGGAAATCGTTTTATCCAAAACCAAACTTTAGAGAAAAAAGGGGTTGATAAAAAAAGGCAGGTTTACAATGATTGTAACTTTTATTTTTATAAACAGGAAACATTTTAAAGTTTACATACATCTTTCTTGAATCTATACATTTATGTATTCAATTTTACTACAATAATTTTGCACGAAAAAATCGGTTATTGCAGTTCACAAATTATTATTTGCTTGCTTTTTTCGAATATAAATTTTGGCTTGCATGGATTTGTTCTTTTAAGAAATCTGTGGTTACGGGGTTGTTCATATCACCATTTATGGCAACGTACGTCTGAACACTACCAAGAGCCTTTTGACAAAGTTAGAGTTTTGGAAAGGTCTTCTTCAGTCTCATCGATTTCGTCGAACTTTTCATCTCTATTCTTATTTAAAACAGACGCCACGATTGTTTCTTCAGGCAGTTCTTCTGCTGTAAGGATGTTAGCATCGCGACATTTGCGAATGCTTGTGCATCCCCGTGAAAATAAAAATTTAGATTTTAGACCCATTGATTAAAATTTGTAACAGAAACTTCGTCGTCTCGATCGGTACCAGCTTCATCTATATTCCTGAAACCATATCTGAAGCAGTTTTGTATTGTTTTTGAAGTGATATCGTCCCAGGAATCGGAGATCATTAAAGTTGCATCTAGTAGTGACACTTTAACATTTTCATACTGATCCAACATTTTTCAAACAGAACGTTCACGGAATTCAACTTTGAAGGATTCGATTGCTGCTCCGTCCATCAGTTGTAGCACACAAGCTGTATTGGCTGCTAAAAAATGCAGTTGGATATTTTTGAGCTACGAAACTCGAAGAAGGCGGATAGGAAGGATCGTTATCCACAGTGAGAAATATTTCGTATCACTATATTAGGATTATTGACATGCCGCCGTAAGATTGTACTTATCTAGAAAAGGCCCGCCTAGTACCACTACTACCAAATTTTTTTTTTTTTTAAATTATTTTTTGAAAATGTTATTTGGGCGAACCAATGGAGGCGTCAGTCCTCTATCGTTATATCTCTGGTACTACGTGGCAGGACAGAAAGGCTGTCAATACCGTGTTATGAAAAGCCCAATTGTCAATTCGAAAAAAGACAACGTGATATCGGTACTAGGCAACAGCATCTGATTTCGCATCTTTTTTTCTTACGAGGAAGGAATGTTTGTATAAAATAATAAGTGTATAATGTTTTCTTGGCATAAGAATGTATTGTTTGTGGGTGACTATCGCATTTATATAACTAGGCGAAAGGTTTTTGCACCAGAGGTGCTATTTATGGGGATAGAATTCACTGAAACTATGCAACAAATTAATAAGGCCACGGAAAAGGGCAGAACATGTGAAATTAAGGAGAAGCCTGTATTCCAAACACAAACACGTCTAGCAATCCGAGGCCCCGTCCCGCAGTCCGTATACGTCTGGAGGCAGGAGTTCAGTTGGCGGCTGGTCTCACGACTGTCTGCCAGCGAGCTGCCAACTCGACCTCGCGGCCTTGGTTATAAGCCACGTTTCAAGTCTCTTTAGTTGCGAGAGACGTGGCCACCTAGCGGCGGGGCGGTGAGATTTTTCGTCGCATAGCGGTAGCTCAGTGTGTCGCGCCCATTATTGAACATCACCCATATCAAGCTGAAAACACCACATGCTAAAATCGAATTCTGCGATATCGTAGAATTAAGTGCTATATAGATGGTAATTAAATGTTCTATTGTCGAATTAAGTGTTCTCCATCTTTTGGAAAATACCCGTGGCGTTACTAGCTTGAAATCATGCTAGAAATACCACAGTCGAAAACCAATGAAGAACAATCGTTTATTACAAACTGCCTAGACCGAAATTAAGTACTAATTAGATGCTGCGCGAAAAACAATCGCGCAAAATAAGTTCTCCATTCTTTCGATTTTCTCGATTTTCAAATCTCTCAATGGAAGGAAAAATAGAATGGCGAAAAACATCTTCGTGAAATGGGAAAACCCGCCAGGGGAAAGCGGGGGAGGGGACGGGTCTCTGCACGATCAACTCTAAAATAATAAACTTCGGCAATTGATGAATGGGATCTGCGGGATAATCAAAGGGTAATGATTTGGAAGGCGAACGGGGGAATTATGGGGTTTCAAAATGTATGCGTTCACCACTCACGACGCACTGGACACGATGGTGGCTTTGTTTTGGCAATTTTCGGTCGTGGTCGTGCTATTGGCTTGCGTGGCGATGAGTAGTGTCGGGAATTTGATTCCTTCCTTCGTCCGGACCTTTTCGCTCCTTCCTGTTTCGATCCGCATTTTCTTGGCAGTAATGCTCCTGTCAGTGATTCCAGGTTGGGAATGGTAATCAGGTGGTGTCGGCTAGTAATTTGTGGCTCGTGACTTCGAGCTTCGCGGGTAGGGAAAGGAGTAAGGGAGAAGGAAGAGAACTGTGTCTGGGCTAAATAAATTACAATACTTTCTTGGTGTACCGGGTGAGCGGCGGAGCTCGAATCGGGGCGGAGCGGGGGGGGGGGGGGGGGGCTTGGTACGACCTAACATTGTACATCATTTGATAATACACTTATCTGTATTGTAACGAACAATCGTTACAATATCTCCCTTGTATACCCCTTGCTCGACTCGAACTCCGCCACTCGACTGCGACGCCCGATAGTACGTTTTTTTGATATTCATTGTAAGTTTTTCTCCCCCCCCCCCCGCCCCTCGCCCCTCTCCTTTCTCCCTTTTCCCTGCGAAGCACGAATCTGTCATCGCCGCCACGCAGCCATCGCCCGCCGTCACCCACCGTTGGATTCCAGCTGGCCCCGGATCCAGCACAGTTGGGAGAGCACGCCTGAAGCTCGGAAGTCGCGGAGGCGCGGGTGAGAGGGGAATACATGCCGCACGCGCTCCCGAATTGACCACTGCCCGCCAGCTTGCCAGTCCGGGGATTAACCCAACGCAATGACATGTCGTCGTTACAGACCGAAGTCACCGCCACGCTGCAGCAGCGAGCATGTCTGAATCTCACTGCAGCCGACAAGTCCGAAACGCCCAATTGCCACCACCTGTCTACCATGGACGAACTTCGCCCGTTGCTGATTCACTCCCGACGCCGACGCAGCAACTCTTCCGTGCGACTAACCGAAACGCAAGAAGAATCATCCCAGCCAATCCGAGCCCACCGCGTCGTCCGGATCCTTCAGCCCAACCGACCAGCAGCAGACTCGAGACGACGTGGAAGACACCGAGAAAGAGAGGCGACCGATATCTTTCAGATAGGGTTACTGTTAGCTAGTTAGTTCGGCCTGAGCACTCGTAAGGGCAACAGCCTTTGAGCTTGCAGTGTTCTTTGTAACTTTTATATTTCCATAAGTACTTACTTTTTGTCCTTGGTAACCGGATTGAGTTTATTCTAACAATTAAATTCAGCAGGTTGTAGGCCCAGACATTCTTCCTGCTGCGCATTAGTATTTGTTGAAAAGCCACGCTGACTTGGTGCATAGAAGTTTTCAGTGGTCAGTTTTTCCGTGTTGAGTTAGTTTTTTTTTCACTCACGATGTGCGATTGACACGACGCAGATGTCACGAAGCTAGTGGACTCTGCCAGCTATTTGCAATGTCTGTGGGAAATAGAGATTGCTTTGAAGGCCAAAGATCTCTATGGCTACGTGGATGGCACGGAAAAGGAGCCAGAAGCAGCAAAAGTAGCTGAACTAAAAGCTTACGTAAAATCATCGTCTTCAGCAAAGGCGACGATTTTGAAAACAGGACTCAAACATACGTTGCAATTTGATAAACTGCAAAACGGTGAACGAGATTTGGGATAAGTTGAGTGACTTGTACGGCGATGCAAGCGCTGACACTAAACAAACTGCATGGACGCAGTTTTACGCTTTCCAGCCCACCGAGACAGAAAAAGTATCAATGCAACTCGAACGCTTCGAGAGCATTGTGAAGAAGTGTGAAAACGCTGGCAGTCCGCCGACCGAAGAAGCAATAGTGTCGAAGTTGCTCTCGTGTTTGCCACCGAAATTTGAACTTCTTGTCATTGCTTGGAAATGCACTCTTAAAAATGACGGAACAAAGAAGACCCTCATCAATCGATTGATATAGGAGGATAAACGGCTTGAAGAAAAAGAAGCGACAACGCTTGCGTTTCGGGTGCAGAAAACATCACTGAATGATGCAAAAGGTGATGGCAAGAAAAAGAAACGCTCCGAAAAAGATATCGAGGAGTTAAAAAAGAAGACAAACTATGCAATATGCAAAGAGAAAGGCCATTGGGAACGCGAGTGCCTACAGAAAAGGCAAGTGCCTACAAGGCAAGCTCAACCTTTGGCATGCGCGAATGTGCCACGTCAATGCGCGAGCTGTAAAACAAACGTGCAAACGGCTTAGCATCGACGGAATTTCCCAAGAAAACTTGGAGCTTGGTGAAAGCTGCGTACTGGGCAAGCGAACCCGTAGACCCCATCCAAGCAGCGCATCTGTAAGCAATTACGGGCGAGGGGAGAAAATTCACAGCGATGTTTGCGGCCCCGTAAATGTGCCATCTCCAAGTAGCACAAGATTTTTCGCCATCTTCAAGGACGAAAATACGAACTTCAGAAAAGTTTACTTTCTGCGCCATAAATCGGAAGTGTTCCACCGTTTCAAAGAGGTCGAGGTGCTTGTATCAACATAGCTGGGAACGAAAATAAAAGTGCTGCGCACGGATAACGGCGCGGAGTATACTTGCGAGAAGATGCAGAGGTCCCTCAAGGAAAAAGGTATAATCAACGAATTTTCGGCTCCTTATATTCATGAACACAACGGTCGCGCCCACCGCGAAATCCGTACTTGATGAACTGATCGATTTTGAATCCCGGAGAGACGGTCACTCCGTTTGAGCAATGGTTTAAGCGTGCACCCGCAATAAAACACTGAAGAGTGTTTGGGTCGACTGCTTACGTGAATGTACCCAAAGAAAAACGCCAGAAATTCGACCCCAAAAGTAAGCAGGTCATCTTTGTCGGTTATGACGGTGAGTCATCCGATTATCGACTCTGGGACAAGACAACACAGAGAGTGAGCATTAGCAGCGACGTGACATTCAACGAGGGCGCCATGCCAAGCGCCGTTGACGATGCTAAGCCAAGTACCGTAACAATGGATTTTGGATTGGACGATGAAGAAGAGCCTGTGATCAACACTGAACCACAAGCACAAGAAAATCTCATGGAATTTGATACAGATCCAATTCCAGATACTCAGAACATGCCAGAAATTGAACAACCCTCTATCGAACAAGTTGCCCACGAAGGACGGCAATTGCGCGATCGACGCCGCATTCAAGCGACGGTGTCTATTGCTTGCCTCGCTGATGTCAAAGATATGACAATTGACGAAGCCGTGTCGAGAGACGATACCAGCAAGTGGAAGAGAGCTATGAACGGGAAAATACCCTCGAAGAAAATAATACTTGGACAGTCTGCCCGCTGCCCGAAGGTAAGCAAGCTATAGGCTATAAATGCGTCTATAGTGTGAAAAACGACACAGCCAGAAATCAAACGGGATACAAAGCCAGACGCGTTGCGAAAGGTTCTCGCCAGCGCGAAAGGATTGACTATTTCGATACTTTTACACCAGTGGGTCGCTATGAATTAATCAGGATTCTGCTTTCAATGGCAGCAAAACGCAACTACGAGATAATGAAGTTCGACGTAAAAACGGCGTTTTTGTACGGCGATCTTAAAGAAGAAATTCATCTCGCGCAGCCTCCAGGATACAAGAACGAGAGCCAGCAGAATGCAGTTCTCAAGCTTAATCGAAGCCTCTATGAACTGAAACAAGCACCGAAGTGCTGGAATGAGAAGTTCACGAGATTTCTCAAAGAAATCGATCTCGTGAACATTACAAGCGACCAATGTGTGTTTGTTCGATAGGTTCGAAGTTTTGATGTATAGCTCGCGATGTATGTAGATGATGGTTTGATTATGTGTGAGAGCGAAAGTGCGATGACGAGTGTGTTGCATTATCTTGAAGGTAATTTGAAAATCATTTTTGGTCGCGCGGATGAATTTTTCGGTTTTCAAATCAAGCGCGACCGCGACCGCCGTATTTTGCAAATCGCTCAGGCCTGTTACATTGATAGAATGTTGAAGAAATTTGAGATGTATGCAGCGAATTCCGCTAGTGTAACTGCAGAGCCTGGCTTGTTTTTAAGGAAAAATACAGCTCCAGCCGATTCGAAAGTACCTTATCATGAAGCCATTGGGACATTATTATTTTCCGCACGAGTATGCCGTCCTGACATTGAATATGCAGTAAATTACGCGAGTCAGTTTCTAAGCTGCTACGGTGAAGCTCACTGGCAAGCACTGAAAAGAATTATGCGTTACATGGCAGGAACGCGCGATCTTTCGATGATTTTCGGAAACAGTGGAAGTTCGTTGAAAATCACGGGTTTCACAGATGCTGATTTTGCCGGGTGCGTAGAAACTCGGAGATCGCGAAGCGATTATATGTTCACGCTAAACAGTGCGCCAATATCATGGTGCGGTCAAAAACAAAAGTTGGTGACCGTGTCGACTGCCGAATCCGAATACGTCGCGTTCGCGAATGACGCAAAAGAAGCTATTTGGTTGCGAAAATTGAATGTCATGCTATACCATTTTACGACGATAACCAAGCGGCTATCAAGATAGCAAATAACTCGGAATGCAATGATCACAAGCGATCGAAGCACATAGACGTAAAGCTTCACTTTGTTCGGGATGTTGCCAATCGCGGCGAAATTGTCATAAAATATGTGAAGTCCAAAGACCAATTAGCTGATATCTTTGCCAAGCCGTTGCCGAAACAACAATTCTGCTATTTGCGTGAGAAGATGAATGTGTTTGGACTCTCAAAATACGTGGGAGTATTAAGTTTCGAGTGAGCGAGCTAGAACCTTATGTTTGTATTTTGAGCATCTGGCTACGGAAAAGGCCACGCCGATACATAGACTTTTGTTTTGGCGACAGCTCGACGAGCGGCGACCGATTTCTTTCAGATAGGGTAACTGTTACCTAGTTAGTTCGGCCCGAGCACTCATAAGGGCAACAGCCTTTGAGCTCGCAGTGTTCTTCGTAACTTTTATATTTCAATAAATACTCACCTTTTGTCTTTACTAACCGGATTGATTTTCTTCTGACAATTAAATTCAGCAGTTTTATTCATACGACGTCCACATCATTACTCCAAAACATAATTGCATCAAACTTCGTCGCGGAAACAAGAAAATCAATCGTACTTTGTAAAATAAATTTGTGAATACCATATCTACGAATTAGCATTTCCCTTTATAAAAGTCTAACCCCCATATATTTCGAATCATCGACAATAATCATTCTGTCACCTCACCGAGATGATGTCACTGTGCTGTTGCGAACAAAATTTTCATTACAACTAAATGAGCGAATAGTTCAAATTCATTGATTTCATCATGTAGATCTTGTTATGCTCTATATTTTCCATATCTTTCCGACGGTAGAAACATTTTTTGTCACATTTAAAAAGAGCAGAAACTGATTTCCGACACCCTTGGCGCCCTCTATTACGTGCATTTGTGGTCGCTGCACAGTGATGTCTTGAGCTAAGCAGATAATACTGTCACGCACAATTTTTGTTAGAAAAATTGGTCAATGCGACCTACCATTTTCCCGGAAAATCGAACCAAAAATTTTGTTCCGTTTTCCAAACAACCCCGGATGGGAGGGGGGGGGGGGGGTGAGGACGAGCCGAAAACTTGGTTTCCAGCTATTTGCATAAATCTAATTATGATTTATGAAGTAAAATAGAGTAAGTCATTTTTTCATGAAAAATGACAGATTCACCGTACTACGAACCGACTAGTTTTAAACTGAACAAACAATGTAAATATCTGATGAAAAACATTATTGTATTCGAATAAGCCTATTTTTCGAAGGATACATCCATTTATTTGAAGTGTGTCAAATAGAAATCGGTAGTGGGTATGAATTTTCAACGAAAAAAATACTATTGTTGCCTAAAGGTATTCAACATTGTACATTGATGCCTCCATGAAAGGTTTCGACAAATTATATTCAGTTCGCAAGAAAATAAAATTATTATATTACCGTTTTTCATTGACTCTTAACAAAACTATTATTATGAAAGCAGTGTTGATTAGCACATTGCGTTCGTACCTAAAAATACGTGTCAGTGAATGGATTTCTCTACGAAAACACACCATTTTCGTCTGCACGTTATGGAAGTAAGTATCATACGATTTCGCGCCTTCCGCGGCAATGCGAATCTCGTCACGCAGAGAATCGGCCTACTGTCATAATCCAATGTTTGAATATAACGCGTGTTTTTTTCCAAGCCTGAAAAGTGTGACGCTCGTAGGTGAAAACGGCGATGAATTAGCTTAAGTCAATGAACTCTGAGAACATCGTCAAAATTCATGTTGACACGCGTATGATTTTCAGTTCTCCTCATGAATAATCACCATGTGACGTCAAATGTCACATTGAATGAGCAGATAGAATGAAACGGGATCCGAACAAAAAACTTGTTGGCTGCATATCAATTAAGAACAAACTCGGATAAAAACACAATGGAAGCGACGATGCCATCAACCATGAGGCTACATTGAAACTGCTGATTAATTATAAAGTACTGTCTTTGAGATTGTTTTCTGCCATCAACACGAATGATGTAGTTCTGTGAATAATTCATTTCACAGGTCAGAAGCAAAGTATGCAGAACGTCCACGTGCGTCTTTGGCACGCATTAAGGCGTCGTTTTGTTGTACTATTAGAAAGAAATCGAAACGCATCAGTGATTGCAACATTGTATTTGCGAAATCGAGTGATGTATGAGAATGGTGCCAGAACGATTATTAACTTCACGCTGATTCCAAAATTACGTTTGTGTGATGCAGTGGAATACATTTATGCCGTAGTATTTAGCGATTAATTGGTGAAAATATAATCGGGGTGGAGATTTGTAAATTACGTTGAACAAAACCGCCTTGAAACTGAAATATATACTGTCATGTCGGCACCGTATTTCCTTTCGGTTATTTTTAAAAATAAGTCTATTCTTCTATAATTCCCACGGAAATAGAATACATTTTTAATTTTCGCTGCGCCAGAAAAAAATATCAAACGCTTCGTCGTTAATATTTTTTCTCGTACGAGTCCAGTAGCCTCGCAAGGCTGCAACGCGCTTCGCGACCGCCGTCTTCTGACGGCAGAAAAAGATAATTTTCGACAAGCGCAACATTTCTTGAACGTGCTCCACTATTGTGTAGATGAGAACAGTTCAGAAAGAACCGCAAATGAGAACAGGATAGAACGGAATAAAGTAGAATATAACAGAATAGAAAATTACGGAATAAAAAGTATACTTGAGAATAAATCGGGAATGAGTTCATAATAATCAAATTTAGTTATGTAATGTCAATTTCGATATATTATGCATAAAAGTTATTTCGTGTGTTCAACTTTAAACACGGACGAATTTATTTAAAGATTTGCCCAATCCTACACGGCATAACAATAGATAGATCACTGAATACATCTATAGGTATATTTACCGAACTTGAAAACAATTGACAATTCCGAACATGAGTTAATTGCAATTAAGAATTGCACATTTTATATGCATGACGTACACGTAACGAAAAAATTAAAGGCATCTGTATTGGAATCATATTTCGGTAACATTATCATGTTGAAAAATAGAAATGCGCGTTGCCCATATCCTCTAATTTTATTGCGGTACCCGGATTAGCGTTTAATCCCATGACCCGACACCTCTCGAAAACTTCAGATGCGTCCGGAACACCCATGACCCGACTCCTCTCATATCACCGGTGGATTTACGTCGGGAGAAAAAAAATTACGCATTCCCTCGTCATCATCATATGTATACATTAGATATCAATTTTTAATGTATAAAAATACGTAATTGGGTATAGTATTGTCAAACTCTGATGGTTGGGTATGGTATTTTCAAACTCTGGTGGTGAGGTATGATATTTTCAAATTTTGGTGGTAGGGTATGATATTCTTGTACGTTGCAAATTGGTTTCTAATTTATAAATATAAGGCTGACAAGGTTTTTTCTCCTGACGTAAATCCACCGGTGATATGAGAGGAGTCGTGCCATGGCACGGCTCCGATGTTTCGAGAGAAATCGGGTCATGGGTGTTTACGACGGCTCTGAAGTTTTGAGAGGAGTCGGGCTGTGGTCGGATCACAAAAAAGATCAACTTGAGAGGAAACGGGCTGCGCGGATAGAAATTATACATCGCTTGTGTCGGGAGATATAATGACGATAATACGCGGCTCTACTAATAACAGTCGTGAAGAATGACCGTGAAAAAGTTTTTTATCGCCTCTCCGTACAAACTGCAAGACTTTGCTTAGTTTTGTCCAGAAAGAATGTATAAATGTTCAATATTCTCGTCCAGTGATAATTTCTTGCGAAAAACACGTATTTTTTTTCTCGTGAAGAGCAAATGTCCCATATAAGTGAAATTGGCCTATCGTTCCCCAGCATTTCACAGATGAAATGAAGTTCTCTCTGCATGCAGCATAATACTGTAGTTCTTCATATGTTTCAACAATAGTTCCAGTCATTAAATGTGAAAATATTACAATGGAAAAAATAATATATCGAGTTTACATAGCATATTCCACTTCCGGAAATTGTTTATATTGGATTCGATAGTTTTTGATTAGTTTTACAGTTCTATAAACAAGATAAACCGAGTTCTGTCCTCGAAATGGAAAGAAATTTTTTTTATTGAAAAACTGATGAAGTACAGTAGAGGAAGGTGGGGCCGAACGGGGTACGATGTTTTTATGTTAGATATCACGGCGAATGAAATATAAAAAGACACGATCATTGTCTTCTTATCTTTTATTTAGGTTATTTGAAACATTATAATAGCTACAAAGCTTGAAAAATACCAAAAAAATTTGGTCAAAAAACGTAATGAAATAAGTGTTCCTTTCCCATTTTGCCTCAATATGCGGGACAGAACGGGGTATGTATAATGGAGTTCGGAAATTATCATTCTTTTGCGTACACATCTCTCTGAAGGAGGTTATGGTATAGAAAAAGTATGGGATGCTGTGCTATATCTCATTTTCCCAGCAATGACATCTTTCACAGCTCGCTGCATTTACTGTAACGACCACCAGCTTCGCCGATTTGTTTTCCGCATTGATTGACACGCCATCTATGATAACGATAAATAACGAACGTCGTGCTAATAAACAAAATCATTGATGTATCAACGTAAGCACGTAACCAAAATTTTGGGACTGAATGGGATGTCATCTCGCCAATCCCATTCCGTCCCACCCTATTTCGCCCCATTATATGTACATTGTTGTGTAAAGTGAACAGAAAATGATATCTACCTCATACTGTGATGGCAGTATCGTGTGAATATTGTGAGCGAGTACCAGACTTATGCAATGAGTAATCATCCCTGAAATAGAAGTTAAGAATAACAAGACTCACCTAGATCAAGTATCCTCAACACTTATGCTTCGGAAGAAAATCTCGCCATGTAGGTTTCAAATAGCTAATTGCGTACATGCGTTTCTCAATACACTAGACAACAGTTTGTGAGATTTTGTTTTCTTTCATCTTGGAAAAGAAAATGTGAAGTGAGTTCGAGATCATAAAATGGTTAAATAAGGATAATCACGATTGAATTCATGTAACAGGTTTATTTGATCAAATTTAATGTTAGTATTTTATTTTAAGAATCTGAACTAAACGATACAAATTGATAACAAACAACCGAGAAAACTAGTTATCACTTTTTTCGAAATTTAGGAAATTCACCAGCACGTCAATATGTTTTGTTCACTGCCTGTGACGTCAAATTATAATGACATTGTCGTAGAAAAATAAAATAAGACTTGCCGCGCTCATCATGATTAATTTAAATAATTCTACGTGCTTATAATAGCAAAATATGATTCGAGTGATCTAAGTTACACCAAAGAATTGAGAAGCTGCTCGGTTTGGTAGAAACAAACCGTGCAAGCCGGATTCATTTATCCACAGATATTTAACGATAAATCTAATCCAGAACTATTGTTCAGCGTGTTCGGACACAAGAATAGTGTCATGCAGAAGTTTATTAATTTCCCAATAATTCGTGATGATTATTAAACGACAAACTCTGTCTGGAACTGTTTTTCCGCGTGTTCAGAATCGCGAATAATATGATGTAAGATCTTATTAGAGGCCAGGACTCACCTGAAAGCATCAGCATATCACGATTTCTCATATCCCAGGTGTTTATGTGTACTGTACTTAATCAATGCTTCGATGAAAAAAATGTCTAGCCGTATCGACAGCAGATCTCTGTTTGTTTTGTCACTAGAACTGTATAACTCGTCAAAAACTATTAATTCTAATATAAACAAGTTTCACAAATGTGATATGCTATGCGAACTTGGCATATCATTTTTTCAATTCAAATTTTTCTACATCAAATGACGAGAACTATTGTTAAAACGTATCAGGAACTATAGAACCATGCTGTATGCAAAGAGAACTCCATTTGATTTGTGATATGCTAGTAAATGATATGCAAATTTCACACACGTAGATATCCCCTCAAAACTGGGGTTTACTACTCCCCTATTTTACTAAACATTAAGCCCTTATCCGCGTACTTTGACCAGAACAAGGCAATGTTATGCGTGTTCTAAAAAGAGACAGATTTTTCGAACATTCTGTGCAGCTGTATTTTGGTAACTACTTCGCGAGTGAAAGACGGTATAAGGGTCAGATTTTGTATTTGTGGTTGCCGCTACACGGGGTCTGATAGCGTAAGCGTAGAGGGTGAACATTCTCTTTGTATTGCCGCGAAACAGCTACCTTAAAAAAAACGTGGGATCCAACGAGGGCGTAAGTAGCCAAGTGAGAGGCTTTCTTCTGAATAGTGCTTCACGATGACCATTAAAGCTGCGAAACGGCTTACCTGGAATCAATAAGGGCATTCGGTTAATATAATATTTGATCAAATACTTCATAAAACATTTAAAAATTAGGAGTAAAATTTTTTCGTAAAAACAAGCTTTTATTTAAATACGCTGAATAGAATAAAATAAATTTTTCCTTAAAAACTTTTACTATCAACTTATAGCGCCATTACACGATTTATATTATATAAAAGCTTGTCGCAAGATTCAAGTATTCGTATTTACGTAGCTTGAAAATTTAAAAAATCAAAATTAATCAGATCAAGTTAATTTATTTACTGTTTTATCTAGACAGTTAAATCTCGAGACGAGCTTTTATATCATATAAATTGTGTCACGACGTTGTGCGTTGTTATGACTAGTAGTCGCTTCCGGATGGATGCCAATACCAACCATAACAATTTTGGCCGCGTAAGCCTTGAAACTAAGACGTTGTGAGTTGATAGTAAAAGTTTCAAAAGAAAGGTTTATTTTATTCTTTTTAGCACATATAAATGAAAGTTTATTTTTAGAACAGTTTTTTCGCTTGTAATTTATTTTTTCCTTTCAAGTTATGGCTGGACAGGTTTCTCAGTCTGTTCATCTCATTCAACGCATCGTTGTTGCAAGGTCGTTTGCCGGTTAATTTCGCACAGTCTAGCTCTTTTATAAGGAATTGATTGTAGGAAAGCATAAAGACTTAGCCCGTCATCATTAGAAGTTCGCTAAGTTGGATTTAAAGTGGCGTCACTTCAATTTTGAGTTATTCTCAGCAAGTCTTTCCATTTTTGATACCTATATCGTAGGAATGCAATAAAAATAACCAGCTTTTTTTTTTGCTAACCATGCATCGTCATCAAAACTAAACGTGAATATCTGCTTCAAAATTGAGTGACAAGATTCCACACGAACAAACCTACATTGCAAGGTAAATAAAAGCTTGTAAATAACGTAGAATAATCGGAGATATCTGAGTTCACAGTATTTAGCCATCAAGGGTTGATTTTCAGGAACGTGAGGTCCCGACAATTCTGATTCAAGAATTGCAGAGTATTGTTGATAAAATGATGGTTCAGTATGGCGGAATACAATGAAAGTAAGTATGATTGGTAATGGTGAGTCGCATGCCAGTTATTCTATCAACTTGATAGTCCGAAAGTTCGTAAACGCGTCGAAAGAAAGCATGACAAACAAATTCTGGAGTTTCGTATTTTGCAAACGACGTATCGCACTAAAGAATGTCGAGACTCAAAAGTCAAGGTCGACTAGATTGGCAATTAAAGTTTAGATCGACTCGTAGTTCGGCATTTTACGACAATCAGTCTCACAAGTAACATTTTCGTCGGGCATATATGTTGACGCTTTTTTTCTCCCGAGGCGGTAATTTTTCTTTCCGAGGAAAAATACGATGTGTTTCGTATCACAAAGCACCATGTTTTCGTCATGACCAGCCACGAGGCAAGAACATTATTGTGAAATTATTATTACGTTACGACTCAACATCATACTTTTGAAACACTTGTAATTTAAGACTTTCCTTTCACACCTCGATAAAAATAAACATATCGTTAGAGTGACACAATGTTATGGACAAATATCAGAAAAATAGGCACGCGTGTTGTTTGAGAATAAAAATAAGACTGGATAAACGACGATCGAAACAATATTATTCAAATGTGTTTTGGCCTCTGGCAATACAAATTTTTATTGAGTGAATGGATGAGCTTATGTTGAAGTTGCCGTTTCAAAAATTGCAAAAGAAAATAAGCGAACGGAATCGTTGGTAGATACTATTTTATTAGTCATAAAAGAATCAAAATGGATCAAGAACCGGTGGACTGATTCAAGGGTAATAAAAACCTCAAAGTCGGCCAAAATTTTTCATTCAACTTATCCGTTACAACTGGTTTGAGAAAGCGCTGCTTAACTCAAGGCAGTTATATTGGTTGTGGTACACGCCAGGCCATTTACGAGCTCGGATTTTCTAATGGAAAATTAAAAAGACAGTTTTCTATCAGAAAGGACCCCGCACTACTCTCATGGGATTTGGGATTCAGTGAATATTTTTTCAACTTGGGGGAAAATGTACGTTTTGCCATCTGCACCTTGTAAATGACATTCGAAGGTCGTTATTTGCTCTATCCTTATACTGGACTTTGAGAAGGCTTCTGCCGCATCAAAACGGTTTATTTGAGCGTACGAATGGGTGTGGGTACCTATGTAAATGTACGTGGATCTGTGTATGAGTGTGCTTGTGGATGTATCCGCGCGTGCGCATGTGTGTATAAGTACATGGGTATTTGAAGGGGTGGGGTAATATGACGCCATGTACCCGGTGCCGATAATAATAATGATAATAATATTGACCATGACAATTATAAATAACAACAACAACAACAACAACAATAACAATAATAATAATAATATCAATAATAATAATAATAATAATAATAATAATAATAATAATAATAACAACAACAATAATAACAATAACAAGAATAATAATAATAATCCTCATCTAAACGTTATTATTATTTAAACTGAATATCATGGTATTATGCCTGCTCGCCCACCAGCAAATAACAACCTTCCTTAGGTCATTTACACGATGTACATGCCATTACTGACCCTTGTGGCCGCAGCCACTTCTCATCAGCAAGACAAAACCCACATTTCCCCCGAGTTAGAAGAAAATTCACCGAAATCCAAATCCCATGAGGATAGTGCGGGGTCCTTTTCTGAATTATCCGAAAAAGCTGAGCATTTTTTTCTCGCTCGTCATTTTTAGCGCAAAATACAGAAAATCAAACTTGAAATGACATTATTACCATGTTTTCCATCGTTTTTCAAAAATTGGATTTTTGTTCTAAGATTTCAGAAAATAATCGATGAAAAACATATCTATAAATTTTCCGCTCGACGACCTCTGAGTCGCAATTACGGGTCCAATCGCAATTTTTAACATCGAATTTCACAGATAATGACAAAAAACCTCAAATTTGATTTAAACCGTAACTGCGACTTGGAGGTGAACAGGCGGAAAAATTTTAGATATGATTTTCATCTGAAAATTTCTGAATTAAAAAAAAGTCCAAGTTTCATAAAACGATGGAGAACATCGTGAAGTTGACATTTGAAGTTTTATTTTTTGAACGGTTTAATTGAATTTCCAAAATTCGAAGCAGAATCGAAAAATTACGAAAAGTTCTATCAACTTAATTCAGAGATTTTTTATGCTCGAGAAATTTCTTAGTTAACACCTAAATGATGTGAGGAAGTCATGAACGAATTGCGAATAATTTTGATGAGGATTTTGCGTACCGGATTTGGTAAAATGGTTCATATAACCTATGAATTGGGGTCTCCAAAATGAGGTCAATTATTATTATTGAAATTACTTTAGTATGGCAATATACACTGTCTACAACTATTTTCAAAATAATATCAGCATTTTTCTTAGTTTTATTTTACTATTTTTACAAAGTGTCTGTTTCGAAGCGAGGTTCATGTATTGGTTGATTTAAGGACAAAATAACATATGAAACTATGTATACAAGTGCATAACAACATATTAAACGACGCATACGGGAGAACGGGGTATGGCCCGGGAGGCGGTTGACTTCGGCACCCCTAATATTCAATCAAATAAGATTATTTTCACAGCTAATTCGGGTGCAGTAGTCTTAAAATGTGTTATAGTTCTTCCCCTCTCTTGTAAACATTCCAAAAACAAAAAATTATAAATATATGAGAGCAAGTTGAGATTTGGAGCGGAAAAGTTTTTTTTTCATTCTTCACAGCAATTGTCCCTACACACTTCTGGCTCGAATTCACTATGCTTATCGTCCTAGGGCCTTCATCGTTATTGCCAAAAATCTACGTAACGTGCAATTCTTCACGTTGTATTCACTTCTTGAAGTTCGAAATATTTTCGCCGGCAGTGTTACGAACGGACTCCGTACGTCATTCCGACGATAGGATTGGCATCGATGGATCAGATGGATCCGACGGAAATAACGGTTCTTGTAGATCCGGGCTCGGCACACCAAGGCGACCGGCGGAGGTGATCTCGTGTTTTCCGCTGACACTGCAAAAGCAAGCAGGCACGTCCACGGCGGTGCTCGGCCGTACCGGTCTACGCCAGATGCAAGGAGAAACTCTTGCGCACTTCCGTTCCGGAAAATTGACGAAACAGCGAGTGATATTCCAGAATGTAATCGAAATTTGTTTTTCAATATCGCTTCTGGAGAAAAATTGCGCGTGCACCGGCGTTGCATTTATATCATGCGCATGATGCGAAAAAAATGTTTGTAATACCTGTTTTTACGACAATTATCATTCGCACGAGTGCACTAGTTCCGCTGAAAATGAATGCGAACGAAAGCGACGAATAATCGTTCACACTTATATTGCATTTGAAAAATGAATTACGCTTTAAATTGAATTATAGCCTCATTAGCCTTATTATTCCAAAGCACCTTCCCTTTGAATAAGTGATATGCATTGCGAGAAAAACCAGAAATAAAGAAAAAAAGAACAAAAAAGTTCCGACGCGGGAATCGAACTCGGGGCGGCAGCGTGGAAGTCGAGCGCCTATCAGCTGAGCTACGCTGCTTTCGCGGGTCCAATTACAAAGTTAACAGTATAGGAATATATGTATGAATATTTTTATTTGTTTACTCGGAAACGGCTGCGAATGGCGTGCTCTGCGTCACACCTTAGACTACTATTATGAAGTTCTTGAACATACCAAAATAACTTTGGAATCGGTGATCCTAAGCTCGCGCCGTTCCCTTGTAAGACCAGGAACTGCCTAACGTATACCTACAATCATCGAGTCTCGCGAGTACAGTCACCTTAATCACACATTGTAAGGTCGTGGGATAGGGCCAAGTCTTGATAAGCTATCTGTATCTCTCGCTAATCATTCGTACGGCTTACAACCGAACCCGTCACGTCCTAAAACGACTCAGAGAGTCGTTACGCTACTCCCTATATTATTCTTCGAATCCAAGATCCAACCGTTCGGAACGTAAGAATAACATTCACGGAATAACAATCCAACAACCGTGTACGTAACAATTGATGCTGAATGTGGGGTACCGAGTACATAACAGACACTTATCTATACTTCTTTGATCAAAAACTTTGATTACTGTAAAAACTCGGAAGAAAATTTCTTTTCATACTCATTTCTCGAAACATGTTCACAATGCTTCGTGATCGTCCGAAAAATTCATTCGACATCTTACTGGTATTGTCTTTCACCGCTGGCATCAGCGTAATCCAAAGCTTTCCAACACGAAGTCACCTCCACTATTGAAATTCTATCGTATTTCGAGATCTGTATTTACGACCCTGCCTATACATCGAACAATAAGTACTTTTTCATCAGCTTAGACCCAACAGCAAACCGACTGTGCCATCAAAAAGAGGTCGGTCTGTCTTTTAATTGGATCATGCTCATTATACGCAATTGGAATTGCAAACTTTGTTATAAGCATATACGACTAAAAATCACACTTTCTCCGTTGTTTGTTAGTATCATAACAAATTATGGAGCAATTTCGATAATGTCAATACACGAATTGTATATAATGAAATGACGAATAGAATGAATTTCTGAATGACCTGATCGGATACTTAAGACCGAGAAAAACAGTAAAAAATGAAAATTCAGCCTATTTCGAAAAGTGTATACCTCTATCATTTTCTTACTTGTAGAGCTGAGGCTTGGGGAAAAAGTAGTAGTTTGAATCATCAAAAATATTCAAAATTACAGTTGTTCCTTCCCGTGCGTCGGTAATCTAGGGAGCGCCCTAGAAGAGACCGATTGGAGCAGTGTTCGCCGACAGGGGGAGATCGCGCATGCGTGAGCCAGCACTGGTTTCAAAGGCATCATGAAACGCAGATTGCGAGATGCACACACTGTTGTTCGTTGTTCAATCTTCATTCTCTAGTCACGATCAAGATTCTTGCATCAAATTATACTACTCACTACTTGCACGAATAGTCATAATCTACGGTTTCCAAAAGTATGTAGTTTAGGTGAGCGAAAAATTGATGCTATGCATAAGTGGGATTCAGGTAATATTCTCCCGCAATTTGTGGCAACTTAATTAAGACGAAAGGCAGGGTTAGTTAGTCTATGATACCACTAAGCAATTAAAGGTACTTGCGACCCGGGTTTCAAAGTGTTTCACTTCATCTTCAGCACTGAGTGCTTCAGTGACGGCCGAACCAATAACACCTCGGCCGGCGTTTGTCAAATTTTCGCAGCACTCAACTACTGCCTGAAGATGAAGTGAAACACTTTGAAACCCGGGTCGCAAGTACCTTTAATTGCTTAGTGGTATCATAGACTAACTAACCCTGCCTTTCGTCATAAGTGGGATTATTTGTTTCCATGTCATTGAGATTTTCATTTTTCAATGCAATTCATCCTAGCGCAATTTACACAGCCGTTCACAGCGGTGTCTGTAATTCACTTCACACACCGAAAATCGCCCGTCGCGCCTCAACTTGACCCTCACAATAACGCAAAATATTGTATGTAACTTGGGTGCGAGCTTCACGCAACTCCATAACCATGCGGCACACGCGTCACTGGCCGCGCCGGCGACTCGAGCGCAGCGGTCACGCGTCGTGCCCGAATAGTACAGTTCGACACTAGCGCGAGAAAATGGTTGTCTCTTCGGATAAACATTTGTGCCCGAGCGAAGCGAGGGTGAAAAGGTCACACGAGGAGGAAATTAAGTTCCCGCCAAAGTCTCTAACAGTATTTTCCGCGACGACATGCGAGAGGCTCTATTTCAACATGCGTCTGTTTGCGCGGCGTGCTGAAATCGAGCCTTGCACATGGAGTGTCGCAAATATCCTTCACGCCCTCGATGCATAATAGTATATTTCTACACTTGTAAGAGAAACTGACTTTCTCCTCGTGTGAACGTGTGCGTTCTGGGTATGTTATTGGTTGCAGTACTTGGTTATAATCGAATTCAGTATTTTAACGACTGAATTTAAATTATTCGTCAACAAAAAATCATACGTGCAAGTAATCTCCATCTCAGCATCTATCATCACCTGACTCCTGTCCATAAATGTGAAGATATTTTTCCGAGATATCTCAAGGGTGTTATGGCAAAGTCATAACCTCGGTAAAGGAGCGCTTAAGCGTGAAATGTACTTTCATCGGTATGATGAACAAATCAAAAGCTCGCTCCGATTAACATTATCTAGCTCTCATCTTACTCGGGGCACTTCCGCCCCGCCGAGACCCTGCCTCGGTGATTGACGGAAACGACTGAAAAGTTTTCTGTTTCTTGTAATAACCCACAACCAATAGTGGGTCTTCGCGATTTCAAAACTAACAGCACCAGCAATTTACCAAGCACTTTTCGTGGCCAGTGCAAGTTCACCATTTCAGGATTCGGGGAGTGGTATCTTCGATTGTCTAGAACCCAAACGTAGTATATTTGTCAAATTTGAGCTGAATTGATCCGGCCGTTCAGCCGCTCCATTGGGTCATGATACAAACATGCACATCCGTACACATAACCGTGCACTCACACACGTCACGCGCGTGCACACACCCACACACACGCACAGTTTCACACAAGTCAGTTTCGTGTCGATACCTAGACTGTAATCCGACCCGAAATTTCATCTTAGCACCTCGATGTCTAGAATCATGATTTGGTACTGCTCAATATTCTTACGCGCTTGTACATCTTGTAACGAAAAATCGTTGCTCGGCTCTAACTCGCCACTCGTATGCAACGCCCGAGAGTACGTTTTTCTGAGTATTCATAGTAAGTTTCGCCCCCCTCCCCCCTTGCCCTCCACCCTGCCTCCTTTTACCCGCGGAACTCGAATCTGTCATCGCCGCCAAGCAGCCATCGTCCCCCGTCACCCACCGTTGGATTCCAACCGACCGCGGATCCAGCACAGTCGAGAGAGCACGGCCTGAGGCTCGGGAGTCGGGAAAGCGCGGGCGAGACGGGAACGCACACCGCACGCCTTGCCGAATCGACTTGACCCGTACGCCAGCCCGTCAGGCAATAAACCAGCCAGCTCAGCCAGACGTCGTTACAAACCGAAGCTACCGCCACGCTGCCGCAGCGACCATGTCTGAGGCTCGCTGCAGCCGACAAGCTCCAAACGCCCAACTGCCGCCACCTATAGACCACCGGCTGAACCTCGCCCGTTGCCGATTCACTCCCGGCCCCGACGCACCGACTCTTCTGTTCAACCAACCAAAGCTCAACGAAACTTCCCTAGCCAACCCGAGCCCGCCGCGTCGTCAGAATCCTCCAGCCCAACCAACCAGAAGCCGACCTGGGACGACATGGAAGACACTGAGAGACCGACACAGAGAGTTGAGCCGAGCGTTCCCCTGAGTGCACGTGTAAGAAACTGACTACCCAGACCAATAATTGTAAGAGTTTGTATTGCGTGAGTGTAATTGCATCGAGATCATGTAAGTTTTTCCCCTTGTTTTTTTTCTTATCCTCCAGCGTCCCCAAACTATCCCCATGTCCCCCAGCATCCCCGAACCATCCCCATGTCCCCCAAAAACCCGTCCTGTTAGCCCGAAGATTTTCCCGCCCCATAGGCAGCCATGTTGTGCGACCGCGTGCAGCGAGTGGCGACCACCTTTTTGTAAGATAAGTTAAGTTTCGTTAGTTCCGGATGTCTTCCCCGATGTTCCCCCGTGAATTATTCCTAGTCCCATCCCATTTGTCGAGGTTAATCGTTAGAACCGATAGCGCAGAGAACGATCCCTCCCGTCCCTGTTAGAGTCTCTGTCTCTCGCCAAATTCTTCACGGCCGTCGCGAACCGTTTGATAGTTTTCGTCTGACATGCGGTGCGACTCTGATATGTAGCTAGCGCCCAACCTTTGTATTGTTTCCCCCAGTTTTGTCAACTACTTTCTTTCATTTCGATTTGCTTGTAAATAGCCAGAACCAGTCTTGTAGTTTTTCCCTCGCGTTTCCCCTTCCGCGTATCGCCCTCTCCCGTAAAGATCAGTGTAAAGATTCACGGGAAGGCGATCGAACCCACCTTTAGCGCGTAGAACAATTTAGTTTCAGTTGCGTTCAGTTTAGGTAAGTTTGCTATTCCTCAACTCGCTTTATTTCTTAGTTTTATTCGTGGCTTGTTTCGTGAGTTGCATTTGCGAATCGCCCAACCTTTAATTAGTCGTGGCTTGTCTCGCCGATCCCGCTTACGATTCGCCCAAACCTTTGTTTTTAATTGCATCGTTTGCTCCCCGCTATGATCTAGTGTTGGTTGCATTATGTTCCGCTTGCTCTTTCCCGGTCTTTGAGTTAGTTTAAGTTGCATTAGTATTAGTTATCTTGTTCATCTTTCTTTTCGTCTTTTGTAACGCTACCTCCGCGAGTAATAAAGTCAAGAGTGTTATTGTTACTAAAATCCTCCCGTTTTACTTGTTTCATTTCCCCCTTTTCCCCGCGCTTTGCAGCTTCGATTTCCGTTCGCTCGTTGGTAAAATTCACTGACCCCCCTGCCTCCGTGAGAGGTTGGCCGGTTACAGGGTAAAAAAATTAGAGAAGAATAATAATTGTTCTCGTCCACCTTCAGACACTTGAAGGTAGGTAGTTCAGACCAAATTTTGCTTTATTTTTATACGGATACAAATAAGAGAAGAGAAACCTAGAAAGAAAAACCAATGTTTGCGAGAGAATTATGCAAATGTTAAAAAGTCTGGATCTCTCGCAGCGTGGTTCATGGTGTCCAGGTCTCCGGCTCCGTAGTTTTCGGTGTCCAGGTCATCCGCTCCGTAGTTTTTTGTCTGGATCCCTCGCAGCGTGGTTTTTGGTGTCCAAGTCATGCACTTCGTAGTTTCTTGTATCTGGGTCCTTCGTAGCGTGGTTCCCCGTGTCCCGGTTTCCAGCTCCATATTTTTCTAGGTCGTTCGCTCCGTAGTTTTTTTTAAAAGTTCCGCCCAACATAATCTTCTACGTAGTGAACAGTACAGTGAATACTACAATAAACAGTTGTACCATCGTCCGGAACCAAAACTTAAGATCTAAAACTCCGAGAATATATCATGCTTTTCAAACCTGCATTCTAGTCAGTGAACCGATATTCTAAGCTATCTCTCTTGAAACTGTAACAAACCATAAACAACTTAAACCAGAAAACGCGTTTACTCGTTAAATACAACCCACAATCAAGATTGATTCCACATTATATTTTGTGAATAGTATTCTGTGAGTTCATCAATCCAACCCACAAATTACCTACCATCCTCCAATCAGATTGTCGGAGTTCACGTTATACAAGACTCAAGTTCAATAGTTCTCATGCAGAAGCGTGAACATATTTATCGAAACACTAATTTAATGAATAAATGCCATTATCGAAGAAAAAGGTTTTTTGTTGATTATCTAATTTCGTAGCAGATCGCCGTCGGAAAAACTCTGACGATGAAAGAAGATCTTGAAGTCGTAAAGTATCAAAATGGGATGATTTGATACAAGGAATGGCACGGAGTCAAACCAATCGAGCAAAGTGCAGAACTTGAACTCCAATAAATTCCATTTCAAGCTCTACACTTGGCTTGTCTCAATAGCTTCGATTCTATATATTTTTATAGGTTTTGATAAGACTCATAAAACCGTAAGCCGACACTGTGCAGTCGGCCCGATCAACAGCTTTGTTTCATTTTCTGTATGTCGATGCAGTGCGTTGGACTTGAATAGGCTTTAATCTACATCATGGGACTCGGTAAAGTCTCGCGCCAAGTGTATACATTAAAAATACGCCTAGGCAATTGTTCTTGATGCTGTTGTTGTTGTTGATTTTATTATTGTTGTTGTTGTTGTTGTTGTTGTTGTTGTTGTTGTTGTTGTACTTGTTGTTGTTGTTGTTGTTGTTGTTGTTGTTGTTGTTGTGGTTGTTGTTGTTGTTGTTGTTGTTGTTGTTGTTCTGGTTGTTGTTGTTGTTATTGTGATTGTTGTTGTTGTTATTGTTGTTATTGTTGTTGTTGTTGTTGTTATTGTCACTGTTTTTTTTTTTTTTTTTTCTTACCAAGGAGTTGCAGAATCCATTTTACGGATTCCCTTTGGTCTTGTGTACCAAGAGGGTATGTGGGACTCCCCAAAAAACAACCGGCTTACCCACTAAACTGCCACCTCCTTGTTGTCCTCACCCGAGCCAGGGACTATGCTGATATTACTTCTGGCTGGGGGTTCTGTCTGTATTCGTTCGTTCGTTTCGTTCGTCTGTATTTCGTGACGTCGCGTCATTCCGTCTGCTCAGTCATCCGTTAGGCAGTCGTCCGCGTTCTTGCGTCTCAATATTTTCTCTGTGTACGTGGCGGCTAAGCGCCACCATTCCGGTTCATGCAGCATCACCTCCACGATGTTGTCGGGGGTGATACTGCCGACCGTCGTCTCCAGTTCTCGTCTGAGTCCTGTCCAGCGGTCGCACCCGAAAAACGTGTGCTCCGCGTCGTCTCGTTCATATCCACAGTACTTACAGTTCGGTGTCCGTACTCTGTTCGTGTCGTAAAGGTACCGTCGGAAGTAACCGTGCCCCGTCAGGAGCTGGGTGACGTAAAAGTTCACGTCGCCAAACTTCCTTCCGAGCCACGGCCTCAGGTCCCGTATAAGTCGTCTCGTCCAGTTTCCACCTCGTTCCTCTGTCCACCGTCTTTGCCACGTGTCTATCGTCCTTTCGCGCTCGGCGATTGCCGCGTTCTTTCGTCCTATGTCCGCGCTGCTTCCGTAGATCCTCCTGCGCTCGAAGGCAAGGAGGTCCACAGGAATCACGCCCGCCACAACCAGAACAGCCTGTGCAG
This sequence comes from Arge pagana, assembly GCA_963969455.1. NCBI lineage: Eukaryota > Metazoa > Arthropoda > Insecta > Hymenoptera > Argidae > Arge > Arge pagana. The sequence goes on along the minus strand of OZ018310.1, from coordinate 12,669,528 downwards.
AGACCGTTCGGTAGGAGCAAGCGATCCTGAGCGCACCCTGTCTCTGTACCATCGTCATTGTCTTGCAATATTTCTTCGTCTTCAGGGAGTCTGCCCATATTTCCGCGCCGTATAGGAGGATCGAGTGAGCTGTCGCCATTAGCAGTCGTCGTTTCCCCGGTCTCGGTCCTGTCGTGTTTGCCATCAGGCGGCTCAAGGATGCTATCCTCTCTACCGCCCTCCGGGCAGTCTTCTGTATATGAGGCCAGAAGGTCATCTTCGTGTCGAGGGTTACCCCCAGATACTTGACTTCCCCCTTGGTCTCCGTCTCGTGTGTCCCCACTCTCATGGGCAGTATCGTCTGTATGCGTTTTCTCGTGAGAAACGTCATTTCCGTCTTTTCGGTTGCAAGTTGGAGTCCGTGGTCTGTCATCCAGCGTCCGACTCGTCTCATGGTCTGGTTCAACGTCAGCTGCGCCAGCTCCGGAGACCGCTCCGTGATCACCGCCGCCACGTCATCAGCGTAAGCGACGAGGAGCACTCCGAGCGGCATCCGCAGCCTGAGCAGGCTATCGTATAAACCATTCCAGAAGTCAGGTCCCAGTATCGACCCCTGTGCAACCCCAGCAGTGACCTGTCTTGTTACCTGTCCTTCAATCGTTTCGTACGTTATCCGTCTGTTTTTCAGGTAATCCTCCACAACCCTAGCCAAGTAAGATGGGATCCTGAAGTTGTTTTTAAGCGCCCCCAAGATATCCACCCACCTGGCGAATTGAAAGCATTCCTGATGTCGAGCGTCGCCAGCAGCACGATAGGTCGCGCCGCGTGACAGTGTCTGTCCAGTTCCAGGAAGGAGTCGACCACCTTTTGGATCGCTCCAATCGTCGACCGACCCCTCCTGAAGCCGAACTGCGAGTCCGAAAGGCCTCCTCCGGCCCGCATCGCGTCCGTCAGTCTCGGTCTCAGTAACTGTTCAAAGAGTTTACCTGTCGTGTCAAGCAAACTCAACGGTCGGTAGGCCGAGGGCGTATTAGGATCGCCCTTATCCTTTGGGATAAGGGCGAGCCTCGCCTCTTTCCACCGGTCGCTGAACGTCCCTGTCGTCAAGCACGTGTTGTACAGGTCGAGAAGTATCTCCGGCCGCAGACGAGCCACGAGCCGGAGGATCTCGGCCGGTACCCCGTCCGGCCCCGGCGCCTTGCCAGTCTTCATCGCATTCGTTGCTCTGGTGAGCTCCTCTGCGGCAAAGACCGGGGGTGCCGGCGCATCAGCATCGTCCGTCGCGTTCGTCCTAGTCGGGTGCGTCGGGAACAATCCATCAACAATCCGTCCTGCTGTTTCGGCGTCTTTGAGTTCCGGTGGAACTCGGGCACCTAGTTTGCCGGTCACGATCTTGTAACCGGTTCCCCAGGGGTCCTCGTTCACCTCCTCGCAGAGCTTCCTCCAGCATCGCGTCTTGCTGTCTCGTATTGCTTTAGTCAGCGTCTTCCGTGCTGTTTTGTACATGGTCTGGAGGTTTTCCCTTTCGGGTCCGCCCCCAGCCCTCGTCACTCGTTGCCGATTCGCCAGGCATATCCTGCGTAATTCGGCTATCTCGTCCGTCCACCAGTATTGCGGTTGTCTATTTTGTATTTTTTGTCTTTTCGGCATTGTGCTGTTGCACAAGCCGTCTATTAGCTTGGCCGTCTCGTCCGTCAGTCTTTCCGCCCTTCGCCGGCCGGTCAGCTCGGGGGGGATTTTCGTCATTGGAGCTGGTGTTGCCATCAACTCCTCAGGAAATTTTCGTCCGTCGAGTTTGTCGAGGTTCCACCGCGGGGGTTGGTGGGCTCTTGTTCGTCGCGTTTCTGTCTGTCCCGCCACTTCGAAGGTAATGTACTGGTGATCGCTGGCTGTATAGTCCCCGATCACCCGCCACCCCCTCAGCGGTGGCAGGATTCTGTCCGACGACAGCGTCACGTCAGGGATGGAGCAAACCCTGGCCGTCTGTACGTCGGCGTGTGTCCCGTATTTACCACTGCTGGGTCCAGCCTTGCTGCCATCTCCAGCAGCAGTCGTCCGCGTCGGTTCGTTTCCGTCATTCCCCACTCGATCGCCCTCGCGTTGGAATCCCCCGCAACGATGACATCCCCGTGCAGGTCCCTAATACCGTCTTCGAGGAGAGCCACTTTCCTCTCGAGCTCCGCCGCGGTGCAGTTGGGCGTCAAGTAGACGCTGACGTAGGTGACAGCGCCGACTCTAGCCCAGACGTAATCGTCTCCTACACCGCGGTTAGAGACTCGGGATTGAGCGGCCCCTCTTACCCAGATAGCTGTGGTCTCTGTCTCGTTCGTGATGTACGTCTCAGTCGTCCGAGTCGTCCTTCTCTTGTAGGGATCACACAGGATCAGGATGTCCGCGTCATTTTCGTCGGCTATCTGTGGTAGGAGCATGTCTGCGGTTCTACTTCGGTTCAGGTTTCCCTGAACTATTCTGTCCGTCTTCCGGCCTGCCTCCTGCGCTCCTCCAGCGCGGCCCGGAACACGGCGCACCCGCCTGATCCGGCGAGATGCACCACGTCCCTGTGCCCCGCCTCGGAGCACAGCGGACAGACCGGTTTGTTTTTACAGTTCGTCGCGTGATGTCCGGATGCCCCGCACTTGCGGCAGCATTTCGTCCTGTCCTTGCCTTTGCATTCGGCCCCCACGTGGCCGAAGCCCAGGCACCTATAACATTTCGTCACCGTCAGTCGTTTCCGAACGCGGCAATGCACCCATCCTATTCCGATCCGGCCGCGCCGAAGCAGCGCGTCGGCTTCCCGCGAATCGAGTTCGCAGACCGCTATGTACTGCTCAGCGCGGTTCGGGGGGAAAATGTGGACCCGGAAGTCCCCGTCTCGCCCTGTCTCTCGTCTGAGCGCGTCCGTCACGTCGTCCGGGGTCGCGACACAGTCCAGGTCCATGATCTCCAATTGGATTTTGGGGGTCACAGCCCTAACACTGCCCGCTTCCCCGATAGCGTCCTGTATTTGCCGTCCAAACTCGTCACGTCCGTCTGGTCTGTTCGCGTCTGCCTGTAGCTTCAGCAGACACAATCCGTTCTTCGTCTTCCTCAGGGTCGTCACCTGCACGTGACTCTCCTTCGGATCAATAGTCGTCCGTATTTTGCGTACTATGTCGGAGTACGTCATGTCTCTGCCCGGTCTGACCAGAACGGCCAGTCCCCTTTTCCGGGGAGCCGGTCCGCTCCCGTCAACCCGGGCTTGTGCGTCCGTTTTCTGTTTCTTTTTGTCCGTACCTTTCTTTGTGGCGGCTGCCGGTCTGTGGCCGGTTCCGTCGTCGGCGGCCTCTTTTGAGAGGACTCCGGCGTGGCTCCGGTCACCGAGCGTTTCCGTTTCGTCCGTGGTGTCTCTTCGGTGCTGTTCGTTCCCGTCGGTGTCTTGCAACTGTCTGCAAGACGTCCCTTGGGGGCCGCTTCCGCTTACATGTGCAGAGCGGTGTCTGCGGCCTCCAGGATCGTCTTAATTCCTGTCTTCACCGTCATGTTCATATTCTTCTGTACGTTGGCTGCCTCGGCCATTTTCGTCGCCGTCTCATGAATGAGTCGAAGCAGTTCAGTCAGGTCTCGTTTGTCCCTCGTTGTTGTGGTTGTTTGTCTCGTCGTCTTTGTTGTTGCGTTGTCTACGGCGGAGGTATAGCTTGCCGCGCTACTACCGCTAGACACGCTGTCTGTCCTGTTTCGTCTTGGCAGGTTAAGTAGCGTTTTGTCCGTGTCGTCCTCCTCTTCACCGTGCACAAGGTGCGGCCCTCAAAATCCGTGCCGCTGCCCGTGGCCACCGGGGCTTTCACCCTATCGGAACCCGGGGTGGGTTCCCCCTGAGAAGGGGTTACCACTTGAGGTATGTCCTTGTTTTCTTTGTGCATTGTCATAGTTGTCTGTTTGTCTGTCCCGTCGTGCTGCAGGTCCCTCGTGGTCGCGACTCCACGAACCGCGCTGGGACAACGCACGGCCCCTGAGGTCCCCCTCCCCGCCCTGTGTGTTTAGTGTTCCCCCCTTGTGCAGTGTGCGTGAGTGTGGGTGCCCGTGGTGACAAAAACCGGGCTCCGTTCATGGGGAGAGCCCGTTCATAGGGATCCCCTGTATCTGCTTTCGGGCGACCCCGTTTATAGGGGTCCCCGAGCTTTCGCTTTTCGGTAGGACCCGTTTATAGGGCCTCCGAGCATTCACTCTCCCGGTTTGTCGAGGGGCGTGTGCGTATGGGTGTTTGTGTAGTGTTGGAGTGTGGGTGTGTGTATGTGACCAGTGCCCTGTTAGCCGTGTGCCGAAGCGCACGTTGCCCGCCCTGCACGTGAGATATCTCGGACGTAGGGTTGGGTTTTTGCAAAGCCCGTGGTATTGTTATTATTATTATTATTATTATTATTATTATTATTATTATTATTATTATTATTATTATTATTATTATTATTATCTCCGCTGTACCGGTGCCAAGCCCGGGGCCTCGTCTCGTAAGGGATGAGGAAGGAGGAGGCGGAGGAGTAACAACCTCGTTAAAAAACCTGGGTCCATCTGGCTCCGGATGGTAGCACCCAGTAAGGGCCCCTGCCTAGGGTACAGGCTACGGGAAGAAACCCGGAAAAAAATCAACTATGGGAGATGTGCGCAAAAACGACGTACCCCAAGTGAGTACCCCTAACGGGGGGAATCTCACCACCGATTCCGATCGGGTGAAAGCCCCGGTGGTCGGTGCCGGCCTCATGGATTTTGGGGGAGGCCAAACGCACGGAGGAACAACGTCAAAAACGAACACGGACAACAAGGGCGCGACAAGCAGCGGCTCACGGGTGACCATGCTGGTCGACCTCGAACCCGAGGTCAAGACCTTCATCAACCCCTTCGCGCGAAGACCCAGGCTTTCGACCACGCCACCAAAAAAAACGCCAACCACGATGGCCCTCGAGCAAGCGTCATCCCAAGGGAAAAGGCACGGGGGGACCACCCTGGAAACGAGCGGTCCTAGCAGCCCTGCTCCGCACGGCTCACCCACCGAGGACCATAGATTTCCGAGAGGACAGAGCTTTCACCTCTCCCCTATCGAAGACCACATCACGAACGCACGGAAGATGGAGGAAGCGGAGCTGGCAAAGTGCCGAGAAGTCCTGAAAATGATGAGAGCAGCCACCAAAAGACAGCCTAACATCAGCGCAGACGTCAAGAGAGGGATATCCAAACTGGAAGAGTCCATCGATATCATAACAAACCTCCGCGCACCCCGGAAGTCTGCACAACTGGTCAGAAGGAACCAAGAGACACAGACGGATGAATCTCAAATCAGAATCTTCCAGGGCACCGCCGCAGAAGGGGGAAAGAAAAGATCAGCTTCCAGCCCCACGCAGCCTGAGAACGAGAAAAAGAGAAAGGAGGACGAAGCGGCTGACGGATGGACCGAAAGCAAATCCAGAAAAACGCAGAGGAAAGAAAAGGCGCAAGCACGGGAGAAAGCGGGCCCCAGCAACCCTCCTGGCAGCAGCGAACCTGCCCCACAAGCGGCGGGCGCTGTCCCAAGAAAAAAGAAGAAGAGAAAAAAATGGCCTGACGCGCTCATAATCAAACCGGCTGAAGGAAGGTCTTTCGCGGAAGTCCTTAGCCAGATTCGTGGTAAGGTGAAACCAGAGGATACGGAGACCGAAGTGAGATCGATCCGCCAAACTAAGGCAAGGGAAATCTTGCTGGAGCTAGGGAACAAAACCAAGAACAAAGGAGCCTTTGGGGACGCCCTAAGGAACACCCTCGGCGAAAACGCTGTAGTCCGCCAACTCGAGAGGAGAACGACGGTAGAAATCCGAGACCTTGATAGCCTCACTACCCAAGAGGAAGTGGAGGAAGCGATCAGAAGGGACATACCAGATAATGCCAACGAGCTCAAGACATGGGTGACGAAGGCAAACAGCAGGGAACAGAAGGCGGCCATAGTTACATTGAGTGCAGAAGGGGCAGAGCAGCTGCTGAAAGCCCAACACATTAAGATAGGGTGGATCAGCTGCAGGGTGAGGCCAAGAACGGTAGTGTCGCGATGCTTCAAGTGTAGCGGATACGGACACACTGTCCAGCACTGTAGGGGACCAGATAGGAGCAGTCTCTGCTACAAGTGTGGAGCCACCGGACACAAAGCCAAGGAGTGTACGGCCCCAGAACGATGCATTCTGTGCACTGAGAAGGGGCTCGAAGAAAGCAGGCTGGCTCACGCAGCAGGCTCGGGGCGATGCAGTGTCTTCAAAGACGCGCTGGAAAAGGCACGAAAACTCGCAAAATGATTCAAATCGTGCAGGCAAATCTGAATAGGAGCCGAACGGCCGACGACCTTCTATACCAACTGGCTTGCGAGAAGGACGTGGACCTGCTACTGATCAGTGAACAGTACCGCAACAGAGAGCCACCCTCATGGTTCTCCGACCACCTCGGCACAGCTGCGATCTGGGTACGGAACCCGGCAAAACTACAAGTGAGGAGCCACGGGAGCCGCGGGGGTTTCGTGTGGATCAAGTGCAAGGAAGTCAGCTATTTTAGCTGCTACCTTACACCAAACGAACCTATTCGCGACTTTCGCGAAAAGATCGACCTGCTGGAAGACGCGATTCTCAACACGATCGGAAACATAATAGTAGGAGGGGATTTTAACGCTAGAGCAGTCGAATGGGGCATGCCACACCCGGACTCCCGAGGCAAGTATATCCTGGAGATGGCAGCTCGAACAGGGCTCGTCATCCTAAATGACGGCAACACAACAACTTTTCGCCGCCCTGGATACTCGGAGACCATCCCCGACATCTCCCTCGCCTCCGAGGCCCTAGCGCCACGGATAAGAGACTGGAGAGTGAACGAGGAATACACTGGCAGCGACCACCAGTCTATCACCTTTGAAATCCACGAGGAACACCGGCAAGAAAGAGCACCACAGGAGCAACCACGGAGATGGAATCTCGAAAAGATCGACTTACAGATATTCAGCGAAGCAATATCGCAAGGGATAGTAAGAGATCCAGACCAAGAGACAAATGGGAGAACTGAAGTGGAAACACTCGTCGCCTCGACCATGGACCGCATTACCTCCGCATGCGAGGCTTCCATGCCACGAAGGAGACCTCGACATGGCAAACGTCCAGCCTACTGGTGGACTCCCGAAATCGCGGATATGCGAAAAAGATGCTGTAGGCTACGGCGCGCCGCACAGCGGGCAAGAAATCGAGCAGAGGCAAACGTCAAATCCGCGGAACATAAGGCTGCAAAAAAACAACTTCGCCGCACCATCAACCGCAGCAAGGCTCACTGCTGGAAAATACTCACGGAGGATGTAAACACGGACCCATGGGGACTGGGATACAAAATCGTTACCCAGAAACTTGGGGCCCTAAGTGCAACGGAACCTATGGACGCGACTACCATGGGCAACATCGTCGGCGCCCTCTTTCCGACTCACCCCGAGAGAGCAGAAGCGGCCTTCGCACAACTCGAAGAGTTCCCCCTCTTTAACCACGAGGAGCTAGAAAAGGCAGTAATGTCCATGAAGAACAAGAAGGCGCCTGGACCGGACGGCATACCGAGCGAGGTGTTGAAGTCGGTAGCGCGACAAAGACCATGTCTACTGTTGGACATGTACAACGCGTGTTTAAAAAACGGAATTTTCAGCCACCGGTGGAAAACCTCGCGCCTCGTTCTCATCAGTAAGGGCAAAGGAGACCCGGAGACACCGTCGTACTACCGACCCTTGTGTATGCTGGACACGGCAGGCAAGGTCCTGGAGAAATTGCTGAAAACAAGACTGCAGCGAGCAATAGTGGCGGCCGGGGACCTGTCACCTAAACAGTACGGCTTCCGGGCAGGTCGCTCCACGGTAGACGCAATCCAAGAGGTTATTGAGGCAGTACGGCGAGCCAACGACCACAACCACCATTCGCGTCGTGTCGTCCTTTTCGTAACGCTGGATGTGAAGAACGCTTTCAACTCGGCGAAATGGAGCGACATGATGAATTCACTGGAGCACACTTTCAACGTGCCAAAGTATCTTTTGCGCATGATTGACGATTACCTGAGGGACCGCACCCTACTCTACAGCACCAAAACAGGGAACAAACAAGCCGCGGTCACGGCCGGAGCGGCCCAAGGGTCGATCCTTGGCCCTGACTTGTGGAATGCCTCCTACGATGACCTACTGAGGATGGAAATGCCTGAAGAAACCGTTCTAGTCGGGTATGCGGACGACGTCGCGGCACTCATACCCGCCAGAGATGTGGAGCAGGCGCAGCTCAAGCTGAACCAAGTGATGCGAAGGATCAACGGCTGGATGGACGAGCATGGCCTATCGCTAGCCCTTAGCAAAACGGAGATCGTCATTCTCACGAGAAAAAGAATCGCCACGATAATCCCAATGCGGGTAGGAGAGGAAATCATCCAGACGAAACCAGCAGCGAAATACCTTGGCATCATGATCGACACCAAGACAAGTTTCTGGGAGCAGATACGACAGACCGCGGATAAGGCTGCGAAGGGGGCTAGCTCCCTCAGCAGGCTTATGGCCAACACCAACGGGCCCAAGTCGAGCAAACGTCGGCTGCTCATGAACGCGGTCCAATCGGTACTTTTGTACGGAGCCGAGGTATGGGCGGAAACTCTCACGAAGGAGAGCTACAGAAGGCGCCTCACGCAGGTACAAAGAAGAGCGGCCATCAGAGTCGCATCCGCGTACCGCACAGTCTCGGAACCAGCGGTCCTGATCATCGCTGGGGTGGCTCCCATTGAACTCCTAGCAAGGGAACGGAAAGCGGTTTACGAGAGAAAAGCCGAAGTAGGAAAAGAGCTGGCGACAATAGAGGCTAAAGCCCGCACGCTCGAAAGATGGCAAACGCTGTGGAACGACGACACCAGAGGCCGGTGGACTGCGGGACTGATCCGAGAAATAAAGCCGTGGTGCGAGAGGCCACACGGTGAAGTGGACTACTATCTTACACAATTTCTCAGCGGACATGGGTACTTCAGGCAATACCTCTGCAAAATGGAAAAGACTGACACGCCGAACTGTTTGTACTGCACAGAGACGCGTGACGATGCTGAGCATACCTTCTTTGGGTGCGACCGGTGGGCAGGACTCAGAACTACACTCGAGACAAGAGTAGGACGACTGACTCCGGACAACATAGTCTCTACGATGCTAGCCAGTGAAGACAACTGGAACGCGGTATGTCACTGGATACAAAGCGTTCTCCGTTCCAAGAAGGCGGACCTGGATAACCACGCTATCTGACCAGATGAGGACAACAACCAGACAGGAGCAAGCTGAAAAATAACGCAGCGAAAGACAAGGCCTAGCTTGAAGAAATGTGGCAAACGGTCCCAAGCTAGAGCGCTTGCGGAGGTGGAGTTTAGTGGGTATACCATACCTGGGGAGCCCCACACACGGGGGGGCAGCAAACGGCCCCCCTATGGTGCGTAACGCATTCTCCACCCACCTAAAAAAAAAAAAAAAAAAAAAAAAAAAAAAAAAAAATATTATTATTATTATTATTATTATTATTATTATTATTATTATTATTATTATTATTATTATTATTATTATTATTATTATTATTATTATGATTATTATTATTATTATTATTATTATTATTATTATTATTATTATTACAGATAAAAATTAGAAGTCTTCATAGAGTTATTTAGTGTTCCACATAGTGTGAACTGAAAAGTTCCAGCAGCCAGAACTCTCATACAAGCGGTAGCAGATCATCAAATATTAGGAAAGTTGTAGTTAATAATTTTTTTAAGATATTCAACACCGAGTGTTACGACCGGACTCCATTCGTAGTCCAACGGTCCAGTTGCTATCAGCGTATCCCGGTGACCAGAATTCGGAATCACGAGACAGACCGTTGGAATGGTTCCCACACTTTTCCAACTCTCGAAGAGCGCTCTGCGGCCGGCGCAACGAGACCCTTCTCTTGATCTAGCGAATCCTTACGCGGACCGTCGACAACTGCACGACGGGACCGCGAAGTCAGTCATAGTAGAGTCATCGTCTAGTAATCGTCAGATAGAGTCATCTACTAACAATTAACTCGGTAACATCCAGACCGGTCTTGAACTAACATCCACTAAGACCGGTAACTGATTAACGTATATCTTATCAATCCACCGATACGGTACCTTTGTTACAACCATTCCATTTGATTATACCTGGGATATGGGGGATGGACCGGCGCTCCTTGTTGTCCCTAAAAAAGTTATATAGGAGGGTGATCTGACGCCCAAGCTTCAAATATTTAGTACATTCCAGGCAGTGACGACGAGACCCGAACTTTGTAGCGGATACAAAAAAAATTGAAAAAAAAAGTGTTGGGCAAATAAACTGTGTAAATAGCAATGCATCGTACATAATTTATTGCCTATTTTCATGTCCAAAGTTTAAGTATTTAGCTTTGAACAAACGAAATGGAATCATTTTTTTCTTGCAGCTACACTATTCATCTTTGATTTTCAATTCGAAAAATTACGCTATCTTCATTTTTATCTGAGTTATAATTTTTTTTTGTAATTTAATTTTTTCTTACCGATTTCTCCATTCAACTGACAAAAAATTAATGAAAAAATTAAATTGTCGAAAATTTGACTATTGGATCTTCGAACTGAATATTTCGAACGGTAGCGTGAATTTTTTGAGTGCACTGAGGGGGTGAAATAATAACCGGACGCGAAAGGCCCACGTTTACAGCCAGAAAGTGCGGAAAATGCCTTTACAGACGGAGTGTTAGTTTCTCACGAACAATCTACCCGGAGTGCTCAAAATTTGAAGAGGTAACTTTGTAGATACCAATGACTTCGTTCAAATTTTTTTTATTAATATCTATGTGTTAATTCGTCGACCAGATGAACCTCCTTAATGAAAAAAATTAAATACAGTCTTCATGGAACTGAAAACAATGGATAGGTACGTTTCGCAGCCTATGAATCGTTTTATTAGCAAATTTTATTTGATCGCAACGAGATGACGACACGTTAAAAATTCTGAAAACAAACCATATTATTGCAACGCAAGTGAAACAAAACCACTTCAACGTTGTATCTAATTTGTTTACTCTTCTCGCGCTCTAGCCGACCGACTGATCATAACCTACAATTCACCGTTTGTTATTAACTTGCTTTGTAGTAATTTTTGTTCAATGCCAAATACCCGACAATATACAGGACGATTTATCAACGAAAAAGTGCTCATCAGAAGAAAAAATGTTAGAAGCGCAAACATTGAATGATCCATGAAATTACTGAAAATAATCGAGTCTCCAACAGCGTGAACAGTGGAAATTGAATCATCAACAATCATGCCGTAGGGGAAAAAATGAAATGCACGCAATGCAAAAGTCGATTAGGATTCGATTAGATCAAGAAAGAACACCAAGAAGGCTTGCATACTGTATTTATGATACAATGCGATAGGTGCAAATTAATTGATCACGTTGATACAGGAGAGTTTGACTCTGCTAAACGAAAAGACCAAGATCACAATGATATTACAGCTAATATTGTACTGGGTATGTTAATATTGTGGAAAAATGATGGAAATGACTCGTGTAAGGATGCACAAATTGTGCGAACTCCAACATATACAAGGGTTATTTTTAGGGACCATCGAAGCTGGTTTTGGTTCAACGGGATTAAACAAACTTCTGTCATGTTGCGATATTTCTACTCTATCAGCGAGTATTTACAAACGATATGAATAAGAAATCGGTGCAGCGATTGACAAGGAGGCAAAGTTCAGCTGCAAGCGAGCTGCAATGCAAGAAAGTCAATTTGTGCGTGATCATCTTGAGAAACTTCGCGAAGAATTGTAATTGAATTCATGTATTTTATTTTTCAATCAACTTCAATCGAAATCGATCTTTTTCAATGATGATTCTCGAAACGCACCTGTGATGTAGGTTCGCGATGTCGCCAGAGTTTGATTTTTTATTTTCATAACGTTCTTGAGGTTTCAGTGATATATTTAGTCGGTCATTTGCAATTAATAGATTTTGAAATAAATATCCATAATGATTTCTATTTCAAGAATCTTTGAAAAAATTATTTTCGTTTCCCCATTTTATTTTCAGACCTCAAGAAATTCAAGATGATTTTTTCAAAGAAATGTCGGAAGCGATAGATGCGCACAGAAAAATGATTCAAAACGTTGTGACAAAAGTATCTAACAAATTGTTAGCATCATAGTAGCGTATGACATGGGATGGTGCAAGCCGGGTCACGGTAGAAGAGACAATAGCTGTAATGGCTACGGCGCACTTACAGCTTTTTTTCCACGCAAAAAAAGTTCTAAAATATAGAACTTAAAATATAAAATGCTATTTTTGTTCTTTAGGTACCCCAGTAAGTGAGCATGATGGCCGTAAAGATTTCACTGGGAGCGCCAAGAGTATGGAAGCGGATGCAGGCTCAGAGATGGTAACCAACAGTTGTATATTGAAAGAAGCTAATATGAATCCTGTTGTAATTGTCGGAAATGAAGACAGTAGTTTGGTAGAAGCGATTAGGCAGAAACATTAGTGTGAAATGGTACATAAGTTAGCAGACAGAAACCACTTCAACGTTAATTTTCATAAAAAATTATATGCGCTCCAAGCGAAACATACGGAATTAAGGAGTGGCCCTACAGAATTTGAAAAGGTTTCCGATTGAAAAATGTGATCTATGGGAACTTTCCAACTAGTATACCCACTCACAAGAACATAAGCTGGCCTATCGCTGACCATCTGATATGGTGGAAACGTTCAAAAAACGGGAAAACCCGTTTTTTACTTCCGTATAAAAGAGTATAAAGTAAGATCCAGTGAACGAATCATGTTCAGAGATGCGCGAAATGGTTGAGAATACCACTATCCACAAAGTTAAGTATCCCTCATGCGATCCGCTAATTTTTCGATTCAATCTACACAAAAATATAGAAAAGCACAAAATTTCGAAGTTCAAAGTTTCAAAATCGATCCCAACAATTATTCTACTATATTTCCTGATTGATAACTCCTTCAAGGGACTATATTTCACTGAAAAATCATAAATCCATTGAATATGATGATGTATGATGACGAAATGGCAAAACGAAAGGAGTCAACTAAATTTTACTGAAGAATCCGAGAGAGATAGGAAAATGTTCGTGTTTATCTATAGAAAAAAAAATAAGAGCTTCAAAAAACGTTCTTATGATATTTTTCTCATCTCTCATTGATTTCGAGATATCCTAAAAAAACAATTCCAAGTAAAATCAACTATATTCAAGAAAGAAACAACATGTAATTGTTCATTTTTCATATTATTTTTTACGTGGTGACACTGAACAATCATTCATTGCTCATTGTCTCATTTGTGTCCCAGAGAAGTTATAATTCCAGTTTTCATTGTGATCTACTTCCAAATGATGAAAATTTGTTGCTTTGAGTCTATCCTAAGACCTGGAATAAAGAACTGATTTTTATCCATCTCTTTAATAGTCTAATAGATTTATTTATAATTGATTCAATTATCGCATTTCGTCATCATACATCATCATATCCGATGATTAATCATTTTTCAGTGAAATATGGTCCCTCGAAGGAGTTATCAACTAGAAAATATGGTAGAAAAACTTTTGGGAGCGATTTTGTAACTTTGAAATTCGATTTTTTTTTTTAGATTTTTGTGTATATAAATTGGGATACTTAATTGTATGCATAATGGTATTCTGAACATTTTCGCGCATTTTTTAATATGATCGGTCGACTGGATTTTGCTTTGTACTGTTTTGAAGTAAAAAAAACAACAGTTTTTCGCGTTTTTTGAACGTTTCCGCCATATGAGATGGTCAGCGATGATGCAGTTCATGTTTTTTTGAGTTGGTATACATGGATCTCATTCTTCAATCGAAGAACTTTTCAAATTCAGTACGGTCGCGCATTAAGAAGAAAAAGAATCATTCCTGTATTTAAAAAATGCTTCACCTGTCCGATGTCCCAAAAGACGTACCGCGGATATAACAAAAGCTTTGCGCTCCATCCCACGTCATCTACATAATAAACATACATACATACAAGAAAGTTTCGGGTAATAGCAGTGAAATTTACCAGCCAAAATTTGTTATAAAATGAAATGATTTGTGTGTGAAATCGCTTCATATATTCCATAATTTTTCCAATAATGCTCACAAGTATATTATCCCAGCGTCAAGCCACGAATGCAAATTTTTGAATCATACTTTCACAGTCAAATTTCCGAAAACTAAAAATTTTAGTACGACAATTTCTGGGGACATACGTGAAGCTAGTGCTGTTTCAATAAAGAATGAAGGTTCTGGCTATCTAGTAGGTGTAGAAAAATTGGGTCGTCCTATCACAGATTGTATTATTCGTTTTTGTAAACAACAAGATGAGATTCGTATGGAAAAATCTGCTAAATCTGAGTGAATACACTAGAACTAAATAATGAGCGCGTAAATTAGAGAACGCAATGGAAAAATCAGAAGTCTGTTTACTAACAGCTTATAAAGCATCTTTGGCTACGCGTTTTCTTCTCAGAGAAATCATCAATATGATTTAGTTCGGGATTTCCAAAAATATACTATTGGATCCTATGATACGTTACTAGGATTTAGGAAAAAATTCCTGAAGGTAAAGGTATGTGCACCTTAACAAAATTGGCTGAGGATTTATTCGATAGCAACTTTCACGATGCCTCATATGACGTAAATGGTTTTCAAAATTTGATAGATACTCATATTTCATTTGATGTATTATTTGAAAATACTATAGGTAAACCTGTAACAAATTTTGGTAAAGCTATCAACAATTTTGTTAATAAGCCTAGTAGGAAACGTACTATTGAAGATATTAGTCAACGTAAGAAATTAAAAATTCTACTGGATGAAAATGATTATTGCATTGTAATATCTGATATGTCATCTTCCGATCAAAGAAAATCAGCTGATATTTTGAATTTAGTTGCTATTAGTAACAGTAATGTATTCTCAGTTTATGTGGATCCAACTAAACCAATATATAAATCTGCAGGAGACATGAATAGTTTGAAAAATGTTAAGGGAACTCTATATTTAAATGATAAGAGGTCAATTACAGTACCTATGTTGCAAGGCTTAGAGGCTTTTCTCATGTTTTTATGAAAACTTGATAGAATGGGTTAGCTGGCATCCCACGATGCAGCTTGTGATATTCAATTCTTTCTCAGAGAAATAGTAAAATATAATCTAGTTAATGAATACCAAAAAGTTGTCATTGGAATTTGCGACACTCTGCCAATTTTGAAGAGAAGAGGACCCCGCACGTAGCTCATGGAAATCCGGTTTCCGTCGAATTTGATGGTTTTGCAGTATGTTGAGTGTTTTGGTCCCCTGATTGAAAGTGCCAATGGACACTAACATAAGTCCAAGAACCCCCCATTTTCGAGACATCCGCTGATTATTATCGGCATTTTCATTACATACGCTGCCTCGTAAACAGAAGATAATAATGCGGTCAGACTTTATTTATGAAGTATCATTGATTCTGCCTAGGGTATACTAGCGTTTTTCGAGTCGCTGAATCTAATTACGTCATTTTCTAGATTCTACAAGGTTACCTGAAAATAATTTCGAAGATCGAAATAGACAAATCAAAAAATATCGCTTATTGGATGGAATTATGCCAAGAGCTCATGTTTTACATTTGGGGGAGTATTATTCTACTGTTGGTGCCCTTATAAATAAATATGGTGGTCGCTTATTGGTGTTCAACAAGACTGTTCAATTAGCAGAGCGAATTCGAGATTATATCAATACTGTTCATGTTATGCAGGCTAGAGTAGAAGCAGAGATGTTGGCGAGGCGAAGAGCTTGAATCCCTTTTCTGCAACACTTGAATTATTCTTAGATGACCTTGTAAGATCAAGAAAATGCCGTAATCGTATTCAGCGACATAAAAAACATGTAATTTTTAAAATATTTTTTCGACGGTTCGCCTCGACTTGACTTTTAAATTACCTATCACCTGACGTGATGGGGGTAACCGACCTCGGATTCGAAATCAGCGACTCCAAAAACTCTAGTATACCCTAGGCAGACTCGTTGATACTTCATAAATAAAATCTGACCGAATTATTATCTTCCTATACGAGCGATAATAAACAGCGAGTATCTAAAAAATGATCAAAATCAAAAAATTCTTGAACTTTATGCCCGGTGAGACTTTTGATCAGAAGACCAAAATACACAATATACTGCAGCACCAACCAATTTAACGGAAATCGGATTTTCATAAGCTCCGTGCGGGATCCTTTCTAGAGTGTGAAGATAGAGAAATGCATGCTTCAGGCTATCCAGCAAAAGATTTACTAAAAGAGACTGACATAAATATTTCTAAGAAAAAATTAAAGTACCCAATATGTGATGTTGATATCCAACGTAAGCTCATAGATGAACATATTTCATTTGCCATTTTGGCTAAGGCATCGACGCAATTTCCAAAATTAGTTACTAACTATAATAATAACATAATCGCCAAATCTGCAACTAAAAGTTCATCAACTCTGAAAAAAATTGTATCTACTCGTATGTCTACAAAAAGAGTTTTATTAGAAATCACTTATAATCAAATAAAAAGATTGTACGTCGACGGAAATCAACAAAGTCTGATACAATTTTCAAGTGAAACTGTAAATGGAAAACCTAAAGTGACTAAAGATCATGTAGTGTCAGGAAAAATTGTCGATCATCTTAAAACTGTAATACGTATACAATACGCCTAAGATGATATTATTGCAAATTCTAACAAATGCTACTAATGATCGATTCATAACACTCTCTTTAAGTAATAAAACTACTGATAAATTAATAGATTTCACAGTAGTAATGTTAAATTTCCTATGATAATTTATTGAAATAAATATTGAAAAAATTACTATTTATATCTTGCAAAGTTTTTCTAGCACTGCCTGTCTGGAATGCGCTTTTCCCACACTTGTATCAAAAACAACCAAGTTATTTTAACCTAATGTACCATTAATACATTTCATCCAGTGTTAAACTCTGAATGATATTTTTCAAACATTCAAATTACTCAATTTCAATCTGGAATGAAAAACTTATAAAAATAAATAAAATGAATTACTATGCTTGCTCACGAGCGCAGGAAATTGACAACATGATGATCTTCTAGCGATTATACATTAAAACCACGTGGTAAATTTTTTTTAAAAATATCAAAGACATTCCTTAAGGGGTTATATGTAGTTGGGATTTTCAAAAATTCGATTTTTTGTGTACATTATCCGAAACTATATACTGTATGTATGTATATATTTACGGCCTCCCCGAAGGGTTACCGGCACTTCCTTCTCTTCCTCTCTCCTTATCCTAGTCTCTTAACCTAGTTAGCCTAGTTACGCATTCTCATTCCTACTCCCTCCTCTCCGACTTCCGTTTCCGTTTCATTCATCCCATTCCACTTCTGCCATACCACCCTCTTTCTTTCCTTCGTTTCTCCATCTCTTTCATCCATTCCTCTCCCTTGCCTGCTCCGTCCAAAATCTCTCTCACCCTCTCTGCTACTCCTTTCTCCTCCTCTTCCTCTGCCTCCCTACCGCACACCTCTAGCGTGTGACCCCACGTCTCCTCTTCTATCCCGCACAATCTACACCTCCTGTCCTCTTCCTCTTCCCAGTACCTGCCCTCTCTCATCTCATTTCCCAGTCTGTACCTCGCTACTCTTCTCTTCCTTTCCTCGCTCCACTTTCCTCCTAGGTACTCCGGGACTCCTTCTACTCTTATCTCTTTGTACCACCTGTTGTACCTCGATCCTTGTATCTCCTCCATCCTTTCCCCTTCCTGCTGTCTCCTGTCCTCTTTCTCTACCTCTTCCCAGTTCTCTCTTTCCCTGCTTCTCCCTTCCTGTCCGAACTTGTCCCTAAATCTTCTCCTCTCCTCTTCCCATTTGGATTTCCTTTCCTCCCCTCTCCTCTCCCTCTCTTCTACCTCCTCCAGGCACTCTCTCGCTATTTCGCTCCCTTTTCCACTTCTCAGCTTCTCTTCGTAATTCCATGCTCTCTTCGCCGCCCTTGTCCTGATCTTGTCTCTCTTCACTTCCTCCCTCACCATATATCCCGGCGTTCCCCAATCCACTCCTAACGTCCATCTGATATATCTCTCCTGCACCCCCTCTATCTCCTTTCTTTCCTCCCAACCCCATATTTCTGCTCCGTAACTCATCACCGTCCACACCAGCGTGTCGAAGAGCCACATCCTTCTCTTCCAATCCTTCCCAAATTTCCTCTTTCCTATTCCCCAAGCCTGCCTCATCACTGCTCCTGCCTTCCTTACCCTTTCCCTTAAGTGCGCTTCTTGCCCTCCGTTTTTCCTGAACACATATCCTAAGTATCTAAATTCCTTCACCTCCTCTATTTTCCTCCCTCTCCATCTCCAGTCTATCTCCTTATTCCTTCCCCCTCCTTTCCTGAACCTTATCAGCTTGGTCTTCGCCACGTTCACTTCCAGCTTCTTCCTATCCCAGTATTCTTCCATTCTCCTTATCATACTTTTCATCTCCTCTTCCCCTTTTGCCAGCACCACCACGTCGTCCGCATATGCTAACGTGCATATCCTCCTCCCTCTCACTTCTACCCCTCCCCATCTCCCTCTCCTCATCTCCTCTTCCAAGTCAGCCGTTAGCAGGTTGAAAAGCAGCGGACTCAATGGGCATCCCTGCCTCACTCCCCTTGCCGTCCAGAAACCCTCTCCCAACTCCCCCCCTGCTCTCACTCTGCTTATCGTTTCCCTCAGTACTTCCTCCACCCTTTCCCTTAATCCCTTCCTGACCCCTCTCTCCTCCATCGCTTGAAGCAACACCTTCCTGTCCACCGAATCAAACGCCGCTTTCAGGTCTACGAAGAGCGCTACCAATTTCCCTTTTTCTTCGTTCACCTGCCTTCCCACTACGTGGTTCAGCACGTAGATGTTGTCTATTGTTCCTACACCCTTCCTGAAACCCGTTTGGTTCGGTGGGATCATCTTCTCTCTCTCGACCTCTTGCTCTAGTCTGTTCACTAGTACCATTGCATATATTTTATATATCGTCGGCATTAGCGTCACTCCTCTATACTCCTCCACTTTCTCTCCTTCTCCCTTTTTTACTATCGGCGCTATTATTCCCTCTTTCCATTCCTGTGGCCAGCCCTCTCCTCTCCACACTCTCCTGCAAATTTCCCATGCTATCACTATCCCCGCTTCCCCTCCATACTTCCATGCTTCGTTCGGTATCCCGTCTATTCCCGTTGCCTTCTCCGCCTTCAGCTTCCCCACTGCCCTCCTTACTTCTGCCTTACTTATTTCCTCTTCTTCCCCTTCTCTTTCCCTTCTTTCCTTCCCCCATGTTACCTTTTTCTCCGCTCCTCCCAGTAGATTTGTAAAGTACTCTTTCCATTCCTCTTCTCCTATTCCCTCATTCATCCTTTTCCTCCTTCTCCTCCCCCTGTTCACTATTTCCCACACCTTCTGCTCTGTTCTTGCCTCTTCGATCTCCTTCACCGCCCTTTCTCTTTCCTCCTCCCTTTTCCTCTCGCACATCCGTTGATATTCCCTCTTTTTTCCCCTGTATCCTTCCTTGTCTCCTTCGCCTCTTCTCCATCTCCTCAGCTCCCGTCTGGCCTCCTCCTTCTTTTCTTTACATTCCTCGTCCCACCACCCTTCCCTTCTCTTTACCTCCTGCCTTCCCCCTTTTTTCTCGCTTTCCTTTATCACTTCCCTTATCTTATCCGTGGTCTCTTTCCATGCCTCCTGAACCCCTTCCCCCTCTACTCTCATTCTTCCAACTCCTTTCCTGTACTCTTCTATCATCGCCTCCGACCATTTGCCGTTCCCCGCTCCTCTCCTCTTCTTCCTTCCTTTCTCTTTCCCCAACCTTCCTCTTTTCATTGTCACTATCAATGGGTGATGGTCCGACTCTATTCTATCTCCTACCTCCACTCTCTCTATCCCTTCCCTTGTTTCCTCGTCTCCCAGCACGTAGTCTATTACCGTACTCGCCTTTCCTCCAGTGAAGGTATATTCTCCCTGCTTATCACCCTTTATGTTGCCGTTCATTATTTCCCAACCTACCTCTCCTAGCATTCTCGTCAATATCATCCCCTCTCTGTTTACCTTCTTGTCCTTTGATCTCCTCCCACCCTCTTCCTCCTCTTCTATACCTTCCACTCTTCCTCCCCTGTTCCCCGTCCTTGCGTTGAAATCCCCCCCTATAATCACTTTTCCTCCCTGTCCCTGTCTCTCCATCCTTCCCCTCATACTTTCTAGCTTCCTTTCCAAGTCTCCATTTACGTATACTGCTACCACCGTCCACTCCTCTTTTTCTGCTTTGATTGTCCTCATCATCAGACCTTCTTCCTCGTTCTGCTCCTTTTCTTGTATCCCCTCCGCCATCTCCTCCCTCACCCCTATTACCATCCCGCCTATCCCTCTTCCTTTCCTGCTCCTCCTCTTCGCATCCTGTCTCGTCCAGCTGTACCCCTTTGGCAGTCTGTTCTTGACCTTGTACCAGTTTTTCTCTTCCAGCCATGTTTCAATCATTACGATCACCTCCCACTTCCCTATCTCCCTCCAGAATTCTTTATCTTTGTTCAACACCCCTGCCACGTTCCAAAAGCCGATCTTCCAGCTCCCATCCCGCACCTTCTCCCTGCCCTGCCTTCCTAGTTTTTTTCCTTCCTATTCTCCCCTTCTTCTTCTCTCTGTTCTGCTTCTGCCCCCCTCCCCTCCTCCCTTTCCCATCCCTTCCTGAGCATCTCTCTCTCCTCGTCCCAGATCCATGAGCTTCCATTCACAATTATCCTCCCGTACCTTACCCTCACTCTTCTTCCTTTCTTCATCTCCTCTACCGCTTTCCTCTTTAGCATCCACTGCATTCTCCTTTCCTTCCATGTCCAGTCATCCCCTATCCATTCATTCCTCCCCTGGAGGTTCCTTTTTTTGTTCATAACCTCTCTCTTCGCTTCCTCATCCTCTAGCTTCACTTCTAGCATCGTTTCCTCCCCTTCTGCTCTTCTTCTACCTATCTCTTTCACTCCCACTATCCTCACTTCCGCCCCTATTCTCTCCAGCACTTCTTCTGCTGTCTCCCTTGCCGTGCCTCTCGTCTTTACCCTCTTGATTATCACATTTTTCCTTCTCTCCTCTCTCTCATTTCGTTCTATTCTTTCCTCCATCTCCTTCACTTTCCTTTCTATCCCCCTTTCTCGCCCTCTCCCCATGGTCCACCCTTCCTCCTCCTCTCCGTCTCTCTCCTCTTCCACCTCCGTTCTCCTAAACCTTCCATCGGCCTCCCCCTCCCCCTCCATCCCGCTCCTCCTCTCACCTGTTCTGCCTTCTCTTCCCTTCTCCCATTCCTCTTTCTCTTTCTTCCATCCCTCCTTCATTTTTCTCATCTCCTCTCTCAGCTTCTGTACCTCTGCCCTCCACTCCTGCTCTCTCACCTCCTCTGCACTCTTCCACTCCTGCCTCTCCTTCCTCATCTCTTCTCTCATCTCCTCCCTCAATTCCTCCCTTACCTGCTTTCTTATCTCCTCCCCTAGTCTCCTCATCGCCTCGCACACCCCCTCCTCCTCTCTCTTTTCCGGTGACCTTGTCACATTCCCGCCCCTTTGGAAAGCTCTCTCTTGCTCCTCCTCTTCCCTCTCCTTTTTCCGTCTCCACATTTCCCTAATTCCTCCTATCCTTTCCCGACTCTCGCTCCTGGCCCTCGTTAACCTCTCCACGTTCGTCTTTCTCCCCCTCTTCTTCTCCCCCTCCTCTCCTTTCCTCTCACTCATACCAACCGTCTAATCGCTACCTGCGTCGACTCTCTCGTACTTCTCTTTCTCCCCGCTGGCCGTGTACGGCGCTCTCGTCGGTCTACTCTCGCGCCTACGCTTCTCTTCTCCCGCGCCCCCCACTCCCGCGTCGCTCCTAACCTCAATCTCCCTGCCTCACCTTCTTTATCTGTTCCCACCTTCTCTTCTCTCTCTCCTCACCTGCCGTTCTACCTGTTCTCTCTCCTCACTCTCCCTCCCGGCTCCCCGCCTTTCCTGCTTTCTTTCCCCTCCTCTTTCCTTCCAATATTCGCACTTTTTCCCACACGTCAAATTCTTTCACTCGCTCACTCTCACACCTGACTCGACTCGACCGAAACTATATACTGTTATCCATATTCTATCCAATTTTTAGACCGAAATTCGAAATGTTTCAGTCGCTACAGCTTTTTTGAGAGGAAGAACGTGAGACTGTCCATTAAACAATATTGTGTTGCGGCTATCTTCCGGAAACGTCACATAAGTGCAGTGTGACGTTCGTCACAATGTTCCAAAAACATCTGTGGAACATCTCAGTAACCATAAATGTCCTACCTCATTTGCGTTTCGTTCGGAACGTTTCACTTGCAACGTTGCCGTACGTTGCGGTAACCAAAAATATGCTATTACAGGGACGTTATATTCATTTCTTACATTTTAGAGATTTTCGGAAACTGAATACGTTTCATTTACAATGTTTCTTTGACGTAGATCCAACGTTTATAGCGAAATATTTTTACTGTGATGTTTCTACAACCTTGACGAGCCGTTTCATGGAATGTAATCGGAGCATTCTAGTAAAGTTTCTGTGGAACCGTTCATGGAACGCTGAAAAAATTATGTTTCAAACGTTTATGGGAAACAGTGGAACGCGTACTATGTATATTGATCTTCCAGCAAATGAATATCTCTCACATAGTAATATTGAATAACAACCGCACACACATTTATAATGAATAAACCATCATTTATCTATTCATCTCAAGTATATATTTATGAAATGACATTTTCGAAGTCGGTGAGCAAGATTTCTCGATAACGCCTGAACCGATCCGTCTCAAGTTTTAACACAAAGTTTCTGAGTATATTGTTTAGTAATCAATTGCAGTTTTTTTTTCTCCGATGATACTTTTTTATAAACAATTTCAAGGCCAAATTGTTGACAAAAATCGATTTTTTTCGTTAAGAAGCTGCCATTTTGTGAAAAATTATTTTGCTTATTCCTACGATCAACCACAGGATTTCACATTATAATAACCGCAAGACGTGTTTTTTTAGCTATAGCAGCACCCAAAATAATCATTTTCATAAATAAAAAATATAAAACTACAGTGAAAGGTTACCATAATATACGTACGATTTTTTAGGTAAGTAAATTAAAAGGTCTTTTCAGGAAAAATTCACGAATTCCTCACTGTACAGAACCCCTTAAGATATATGGTACGAATTTTGTACTTGCATTCAAGATCATTCAAATTTCACAGAGATATTTGGGGATAACTCTGAAGATTTACTGAAAATCTGAGCGATGTGGTATGAATTTGAGTTTACGCTATAACTACCGCAAATGCTGCAAGATTGAAAACAACGTATTCTGTTCCTGGAGTTCGAATAGCTCGTGTACGTTCTCATCCAATTCTCCTTGCATGTTGGTCTTCGGATTCTGTCACACCTCGTTTGTTTGAGCAGCTCGAACTTGCCTAATTTTACGTGCTGCGCTGGTAGATTTACGAAGTGACGCACGGTAGGGTAGCTTATTTTTGGATGAAACAATTGCAACTTTCACGATAAACTGCAAATGACATGTCCCGGTCGACATTTGGGTTTCATTTTTTTGCGATGGTAAATTGTCAATTTTTGAATTACGTTTAAAGAAAATGCTCTCTCAAATATATTTGCCGGTACGACTAATGTGCTACCTACTGTAAGTCAATTTTATCTACAATGCCCACCACCTTCACGCTGATTTTCCCGGCGTTGCCTGGGTGAAAATGTATTTGTAGTATTTTAAATGCGGTTTGAATATTTGAACATTCCCCCTCCACATCGTACCCATTTTTTCTTCCACGCTCATAACCTTCGCGCGAGTGAAAGAAATGAGTTGACAAAGTCATGGTTCACGAAACCTAAATCAGATAAGAGCACTTTCAAAGAGCACAAATTCTGTACAATATCCGCTCATGACCAATCGAACAACTGCCGTGAAATTGTGGTTTAAAAGAAAAATTAAGATTTACGTATTAATCAGACGGGAAAATTTAAAATTCGTTTAGCCAGTACTTAAACTTGAAATTGAGGGTTCATGTTTGGTGGGATTTTGTTTTTATATGTTTAGAGTAACATTCCGTAAATGTAGCGAAAAAATATGACACGTCTGAACCAAAGCACCCTAGTTTACATACGCAGCACAAATGTCGCAAGCACTTTGCGGCCTTAGGACCTTGATTGAAAACAAAAAGGGGGAGATTTCAAAAATGCTCATTTTTTGTTACTAGCTTGAATGTTTTTAAATTGTTAGAAATGTCACGGGGGGGAAGGGTCTCAGAAGCACAGAAAAACTTATTTTGGCGATTTTTTTCATTTTTGTTTTTAAATACCCCATTCTTTAGTTTGTCGACACGTTTTGTACATTATTTAGTCATGTTTTAAGAATATTTCGTGAAATTTTCGCAAAAATGCGTTTTTTTTTGGTGCATTTGCGACTCCTCCCACCCCTTGAGTATATAAACATATTCATTAAAAATACAAACCCTTATTAAATTTTGAATACATTTCGGGAAGTCGGGAATACAAGTCGGGAAGGTCAAGTTCATTTTTTGCAATGAAAGAAAACTTTGATGCTTCACGAAGATTTTTCGACAACGCATAGATTGGCGATCCGGAAATCGATGAAGCTATACGTTTTTGTTATGCATCAAGTGGATAATTGCAAGTAATCGACCCGTAGCCGATGCGAATCGGTGCACCAGGACCCTGAGATTATTGTTTGTAGATCAAAGATTACCATCCAGAGACACGAAGTCAAATTCACCAAAGAGATGATTCCGTCGGCGAAGAATACTATGGTGCGGGAATTGACGTACAAGGTTTGGTTGAGAATTCTTCTTCTGCGCACAGTCTACTCAATAGTTTTATTGCCTTCATTTCAAAACCAGTTTCTTAAAACTGGTATAAGATTTCCTGTAAAAACTGGTCGTCAGATTGACTTGGAATTCATGAGGAATATTCTTTGTAATATCACCAAGATCCCTACGATCTCATTTGTTGTATCGCGCATCGTTGAGATCAAAAAAAATTAATTTATACAGATTTTTGAACTAAAATGTCAACATTTTCTTCAAATTCCCGTAAATGATTTGTTTGTAACTAAATCACAAATGTCCGATTGTCAACGTTTTACTATGTTCATTGCTTGGAAAAATAAATGTGTTCGATTGCGGATGAGCAGTTACAATGGTGCCGCTAGACATGCAAAACAACTTCAAAAGAAAGTATCCGACTTCAACAGACACGAAAATATTTCCAACTGAGTTCAACATTTGGAAAGAAAGTTTTATATAAACTTTGTTGTAATCAAAGCTCGCGTGAACAAAACGAAATTTCTATATCAAATTTCATTTACAATCAGTTTTGCAATCGAGTCCTCATTTCCGACTGTCACAGTTTCACAGCAGGTGAAGGTCATTCCACTGAGATAAATTAAATAGAAATCCGAGATTTTCAGGTCTAGTCTTACCGGCAAAGACGTTCGAATGTATAATCGAAATACTTATACACTAGAGAATTGCATGAAACTCGGGCAAAAAAACTGTTTGCACATTGACCAGACTCGTCCATCTATACGAATTTTGATGCGCTGGATCGGAATTGGAGGTTCTTTCAGCTCGAATGGCCCCGAAATTTCGAGAAAGTTACGAAAAACCGCTCAGAATCGCGGGCTTTTTTTATTAATCTAGATCAAGTTGTTAATACTGTTCATGTATTTTGACACGCTGAAACCGGACTCGAAAAAGTGGAAAAAAATAGCGGACAATAGCGAAAAATCGCATTGAGGGAAGACCCTACTGAATTTGGAAAGATCTCCATTTGAAAAATGAGATTCATCAGAACTTTTCAACTAGTAAACCCACCAAAAAAAAAACAAAATTGACCCATCGCTGACCATCTGATAAGGCGGGAACGTTCAAAAACCGCGAAAACCGTTTTTTAACTTCAAAACAATACAAAGTAAGATTCTGTGGACCAATCATATTCAAAAATGCACGAAAACGATGAGAATACCACTATGCACAAAGTTAAGTATCCCTATTTCGATCCGATAATTTTTCGATTTCTCTGGATCTTACTTTCTACTATTTTGAGGTACAAAAACGGATTTTCGCGTTTTTTGAACGTTTCCGCCATATGAGATGGCAGCGAGGGCCAGTTTATGTTTCTTTGAGTGAGTATACTAGTTGAAAAGTTCTCATGGATCTCATTTTTCAAATGAAAAACTTTCAAAATTCAGTAGGGCCTTCCCTTAAGGGGCGATGGTACTGAGGTTTTTGGCCACTTTTCAAATTTACGCTTGATCTTTTGTTTATTTTTTAATATTTTCAACGTTGACTTCTCGGTCGAAAGTTTCGACAGTTGTTTAGAAAATGTTCTTCCAAGAAAAGTCTTCGCTTCATTTTATTTATTTTTATTGTGACAATGAATTATTTTAATGTTGCACAGGGCAAAAAACTGGGAATAAACTTTTAGTTCACTGATCGGAAAAAAATGATGTCGCCAAATCTAGACAAGTATGTTTTTCAATCGCTGAACACTACGGGCGAACAGGTTGAGGAATAAGATTTTCTCTCATGAAATGTGTTAATGGTTCATCCCGTAATAGAAATATATTCTTACTTTGACAGTGACATCGTTTTTGTCCAAGTTTTGAGATGTTTTTGCCGGCTACTACGAAACTTCTCGCACAACTAAAAACAAGGTGAAGGCAAAAAACTTTTTACAAGCAATCTCTGTGACAAGCAATGCTTCGAAAACTTTGCTGTCATCGGAAATAATAATTACAGGCTACAACACCGATTGCGGCACGTATCGTATACGAGGAATAGCGGTGGCCCCAGGGTTGCAAAAAATGCATTTTTATGGTAAATTATTCTTGATTTAGCTATTCATTTTTTGAAAAATGCATTCATTAAAATTTCGTAAATTATCAATATTAATTTTTCGCAAAATGTATCAATTTAATTCTTTTAGATATCAATTTCTTGAAAAAGGCAGCAATTAAATTCGTTTAATTATTGATTTTCAATAAAATGCATCGGGTAGATTTTTGAAGTGTTGACGTACAAATTATTAGTGGACAAAAATAAGCGGTGAATAGTGGAAAGGAGAATCGAGGAGACTGGGTAAGGGGCAGGACGGCTAAGGTGAGGGCAGGGCGAGAAGTGGGCGTGAAGGGGACAGTGTAGAGGGCCCACGGAAGGCGATGGACGGAGAAAAAGACCTCAGTATACTTGGCAAACTACTGCAACCAATTTGAAAATAAATGTACCCAATAATTTGGAAATCATTTGGACATATTTGGAAAATCATTTACGTAGTTTGGAAAAGAATGCATAATGAATAATCAATGAAAATTTATTAAACGTATAGTTAGCAAACAAATTGACCGATTTCATTTTTTTTTTCTTCAGATCGATGCTAAATGATTTGGAAAATCGATTTCCAAGTATTTCAAAATTTGGAAAATAATTTTTAAGTATTTATTTACAAAATAATAATAAAGCGCCCCCCCCCCCCCCCTTCCTCGATCCCGCCTTCTGGCGGGCTGCGGGAGGGGGGGGGGGCGCTTTATTATTATTTTGTAAATAAATACTTGAAAATTATTTTCCAAATTTTGAAATACTTGGAATTCGGTTTTCCAAATCATTCAGCATCGATCTGAAGAAAAAAAAATGAAATCGGTCAACTTGTTTGCTGACTATACGTTTAATCAATTTTCATTGATTATTCATTATGCATTCTTTTCCAAACTACGTGAATGATTTTCCAAATTTGTCCAAATGATTTCCAAATTATTGGGTACATTTATTTTCAAATTGGTTGCAGTAGTTTGCCAAGTATACTGAGGTGAGAAAAAGGCAGTGCAGGTAAAAAGTTAGGTTAGAAAGTGCGACGGACGCGGATCGGGCGGAAGAGTTAGAAAGCAGGAGGACGGAGGAAGGTAAGGAGACGGTGCGCGACATCATGTGCAAAAGCAGGGAAGACGGAGAGCAGAAACAGTCGTGAAAGACGGCAGACAGCTTACCGACGGAAGGTAGCGGAAAGGGGGGAAGTGGGGAGCACAGGGATGCTCAACCACGTGACAGAAACGCATAGAGCGAGGAAGCCAGAGCAGAGCAGGTGACAAGCGTGAATGTAACGGGAAAGAAGAAAAGAGGAAGACCAACAAAGGCGATCCAACTGGCTAGGGAAAGGACTTCGTGAAGAGAAAGAGAAAGGCAGAAATCGCACTGCTGACTGCGCAGCTATTTGAAACGTATCAAAAGATGATGCGGTCACCAGAAAAGCAGGGGAATTCGGAGACAAGGGACAGAGAGGAACAAAAAAAGAAGGAGATGGCTGAAAGCTGTGAGAAAAAGAGGGAAGAAGAGACGGAGGGGACGTCGATCAAGCAGATGCTCAGTATGATAATGAAAGAACTGAAAGACATGAAGGAAGAGAGGTCGAAAGACAGTGTGGAAAAGGAAGAGGAGCTAAGGAACTTGAAATCGGACATTCTACAGGAAATAGAGCAGAAGCTAGCAAAGGCGAAAAAAGACGGCAAAGAGCAAGCAGCGCAGGAGAAAAGGGAACTAAGCGAAAGAATCGAGAGAGTAGAGAGCAAGTGGAAGGTGAAGGAAAATGAATTAGAATCAAGGATGCGAAGCGTGGAGTTGCGCACAAGCGAGGGTTGGAGCGATGGAGCAGGGGCGGAGGGGGAGGGATAACGGGGATGACGAAGAAGACAGAAGAAGGGCTAGAAGGGGAAATAAAAGAAATTTAAGCGCTGAAGGGCTAAGAAGCTAAAAGGGGTGCAGAAGAAACGATGAAGGTGTTGCTGAAGACCACAGCAAGAGCGAAGTCGGCGAAGACGCAGAGACTGAGGAGTGGAGAGAAAATACTTGTGGCCGAGATGGAGAACTAGGAAGCAAAGAAGGAGCGAAGTTATGATAAGGAAAAAGATGTTGGGGGGAACAACGATATACATGGTCGACGACTTGACATGGGAAGAGAGAGAAATACAGCAAAAGTTGGTGAAGAGAATGACGAAGGGGAGGGAAAGCGGAGCAAGGGCCAAAGTGGGTTACAAGAAGATATGGATAGAGATCGAAAGCTGGTACTGGAGTAAGGAAAAGGACAGGCTGGAGAAAGGGGAGGATAGAAGCAGGGGGAATTTTTAGAGTGGAAATAAGAAACAAGAAGAAATAAGAGAAGGGTAAAAGGTGAGGGAAAAAAAGTAAAAATCGGTTTTTGGAATATAGCAGGATTAATGAAAAAAGGTGATGATTTCTGAGAACACATAGGTCACTCAATGGGATTACAGAGGATTGATGGAAACGTAGGTGGAAGAGAAAAGTTGGGGAAAGGTGAGAAGAGGGTTGCCGGAAGAGTATGTATGGGAGCAGAAGCCGGCGAAGAGATCGGCAAAGAAATATAGAGGGCCGGGAGGGACAATAACAGGCGTGAGGAGATTAAGGGCAGTGGAGAATATGGCAGGGAGCAAGGCGGAAAGAATAATGGAAAGGGGAATGATAATAAATGGAGAAAGATGGAGAGTAATAATGGTATATGTAAACGGCGATATAAGGAAAAAAGTAGAGGAACTGAAGAAAATCACTGAAAAAGAAAACATGAAGGAGAAGAGAATGATAATAGGAGGAGATTTTAATGCCTGGAGAATGAAATAAAAAGAGAGTCAAAAAATCAACAAAGAAGGTAGAAAACTGGTAGAATGAATAGAAGAGGAAGGATGGGGCTTGCTGAACGGCACAAAGAAAGGAGATGAGGAGGGGGAGTACACGTATGTAGGGGTAAGAGGAGAATCGGTAATAGATTATGGGTTGGCGAATCAAGAGGCCTGGGAGGGAGTACAGAAATTCGAGGTGGGGTCGGAGTGGATTCGTATCACAACCCGATAGTGGTCACAATAGAAGAAGAAGGAATAGAGGAGAGGAAAAGAAGAATAAAAAACGAGGAGAAAGAAAGGATGGTATGGAGCGGGGAAGGAATAGAGGAATACAAGAAAGGGATAGAGGGGCAAGGAATAGAAGTGACGGAGGTAGAAAGAATGAGACAAGAAGTAGAGGCAGTTATGAAGAAAGCGGCTAAGAAGATGAAAGTGAAAATATGGGACAGCAGGGCAAAGAGAAACCAGTGGTGGGGAGGAGAATGTGAGATAAAGAACAAAGACGCAATACAAGCAATGAAGAGATGGAGGGAAGGAGAAGGGGGAGGGTAGCAATATAGAAGAATAAGGAAAGAATTCAAAAAGACGTGTGAAGAGAGAAAAGAAGCGGAGGCAAAAATTTATAAAAGAGGCAGAGGAAGCGGACACAGAGAGCAAGGTGTGGGAAATAGTGAACAGGGATCCTGCGAACTTGAAATCAAAGACGTGAGAAAGACCGTTGGAGCGGATCCCACATCTTTCCGTCGAGTTTGCTGGATCCGCCGAGCCGCGAAACTCGCGGAGAGCGCTCCGCGACCGGTTCAACAAGACCCTTTTCTCAAGCTAAGAACCATCACGCGAACCGTCGAGGGCTACTCGACGGTACCGCAAAAGGAGTCATCGCCGAACCGACTACCAGGATAGTCGCCTACCTGATCTTTGCTAATTACTGACCGGCCAGTAGTCTCATATACAATTATTACTATTCCGCGCACTAGAGTCGTCTTATCAATATATTGTAAGGTCGTGGGCTAGGGACAATCTCTTGAGTAAACCACATTTATACTTTTAATCCAAATTACCCATGTCAAGGTACTTGAAACTGTCACGTCCCCCAAAACAGCTCAGAGAACTGTTCGCGCACATCCCCCGAAGTCTTCGATATCTGACGTTCCAACCGCTCGGAACAAAGGTTACGTCGCGAAACCTACAACCGACAATCGCGTTCGTAACACTGCATTTTTAGACAAATTAATAATTCAAAGAATTAGATTAATGCATTTTTTGGAGATTGAATAATTAAAATTTAATTGATGCATTTTTCAAGAAATTGATAATTAAACAAATTTTATAAATGAATTTCTTGAGGAATGAATAATTTGAAAATTTCAATAATGCATTTTTCAAAAAATAATTAATTTGGGTAAAAAAATGGGTAATTTGTGTAATTGTAATTATCTATTTTATTTTAAATGAAAAATGTAAAAGTTTTAAATTAAATCTTTTGCAACCCTGGGTGACCCAACCTAAGCAGTGGGCCAACCGAGACGATATTCCCCTAGCAAAAATTCGATTTTTCGTTTTTCAACTCAAAATAGTTTTGAAACCTTCCCCCATCTATGAAAAACATAATTGTGGTGAAACTATTTTTTCAAGGTGATTACGTGGCCCATAAACTCCATCAAGAAACGTTATACGCGATATTTGCTATACTATCGCTTCCAGTCATTGTAGGCATTATGAAGAACTCGTGCAACACGATTTGTTCGATTTAAATTCGTTTTTTCGTGAATTTTGGGAAGACGTGATTCTCAAAATGGATCGGAATAGCTCTCGATGGCGTATTTGCAAGATGCGATCAAGTAAAATAGTGAAACACTGTTCAAAAAATGTGTATCTTCATAACCCACTTATACCTAATTTTGTAACCTTAGTATCTCGCCTAGTACCTGACCTTATTCCCATACCCAATCATACCCCAACACCTGTTAAAATTATGGAACTTGGATATACTTGACACTGCAGTATCTTACGCTGGCATCTAGCATAAACAAGGTTTCACATTTGTGTACAGCGATATTCTTACTGCGCTTCCTATTCATCCCCAAGTTTTTGCAAAATACTACCAATCGTATTTCTTGGTTACAGTGGAACTAGATACTAAAATACCTAAATTTGCATTACGGCAAGAAAGCTACCAAGCGACTGGCGAATGTGATGCGAACTCCGATGGGTCATCTGTAGCTAAGGAGACAAACGCAGCCGGGTATTTATCGAACAGATCCATCAACAAAAATAAAGCAAGATATACAACTGTATTATCCGATGGTGATGCGAAGACATTCATTCGCTGAAACAGTATCACTCCGTATGGCGTCATCATTGGCTTTATTTTGCTTTCATGTCCGAGAACATTCCAAACTCAATATGTAATGATATAATGGTTGGAAGAAGTCAATTTGAAAGTGATGAGGAATTATTTCAACAGAAATTCATTCAATCTCGTTCATCTCAGAACTATATTTTTGGATATTCGAAAAATCTCCTGCGCAAACGGTTTGGTCCAATCAATTTTACCTTTTAGACACTTATTATAGGGCATAGTATCTTGAGATTTGTGGAGGAAATTTTGAACTCATAGAACTCATTTTCTGGTACATAATGTACCAAAAGTTTCGATACAAATTATACTGCTACTTTGGTAATTTTCTGAATGCGTTAAGAATTTCCAATCAAAAATTTCCTCTACAAATTTTGAGATTATGGTAGTATCTTTGTGAAAAAAACTCAGCCTTCTGCGATAAAACTGGTTGCGCAGGAAACGTTTCATAGAACTTAACACTGCGATTAGAAAAATTGCCATAGCTGAGATGATATTGAGAAATACCTAATAAAAGGAATGCGTGTGACTTTGAAAACTGTGACAGGACGACTAATGACCAATGAAAACTTCAAGACTAGAAAAGTCCAAGATTTTTCATCTTCAATACCATCGCCCCTTAACTGATGCGAGGTGATCTATTCTAGTACTTCGGACTGATATCTCCTGAGCTAAGGCCAAACATGTTTCAGACAGAAAATATTAGGTTTCAAGGAGGCCAAATAATAATGACTTTCGCCGAGCGATACTGCCACCAACGCTGGCCGATACAAGTGGCCCCTCTTTAATAAGAGGCCCCATTCGTCGGCCAGTCGCTGTGACATTACCCCCCCCCCCCCCCCCTCTGCCCACTCGCAGTATTGACCAACTAATGTGTCCACCCTTCATTTTATGAGCAAGTGGGCACTACGGGAACCCGGCCAAGTCCATATTCCACCACCAGGGCTGACAATGCCATGCATATAAATAATATTATGAAATTAAAATTCATTGTACCACGCCAGGATTGGAATCCAGGTATCTCGCCTCATCAGACGGGTGCCTAGAATAACTCTGAAGTATGACAGAAGTAGTAACGTTTTTGGAATAAAAGTTGCACGGGACAACGGACCTATTTTATGGCGTTAGTTTTCTATTGCTAAGCAGAATTGCTTCAAAGATTTGAAAGTCAACTTTGTCTTTTTAGATTGAAAGCTATGTTTTGGTACTGATTTTCTGATATCAGCTATCGAGACGAATCTAATTATGTGCAAGATTACGGCCTTTGAAGGTCAATGAAGGTTATTTGATGCAAAAAACAGTGAAATGAGTTACCATTGGTATCAATGCAGTGCTGCAATCTCCTTATCATAGATTGAGTAGTACTTCTGATCACTGCGGCACTTATTGAACCACATGCTCTAGCAACTTTCGCCCGTATATCTTCAGGCATAATTGGAAATTCTTTAAAAATAATTTTTCACAAAAATCCCCACAGAAAAAAATCTCGAGGCATCAAGTCTGCCGAACGAGCCGGTCACGATACAACTCCTTCGCGTCCGATCGAATGATTTGGAAATCGGCTATGCAACTCATTTCTAGTCACCGACGAAAAACCGGTCGGACACCCATCGTGTTTACAAAACATTCTGTTCCTTGTTTCTAAAGGTATTGCTTCCAATAATAAAGCTAATTTTTCTTGAAGGAATGTGGTGTACTTCGTACCAGTAAGATTTACTCAACCCGTGATATAGAGATTACAGCACTGCATCGTTACCAGAGGTAATCACTTTGAACACCTGTAAATGTGAATTCATTTCACCTTTTTTGCCTCAAATGACGTTCAAAAACCTCTTAAAGTTGTACATCAGTGGATTTATCTCGATAGCCATTTTCAGCGATTGAGTATCAAAACATGGTTCGATAGAAAATAATAAAGTTGACCTTCGGATTTCTGAAGCGCTAGATAGATCGTTCTGGTAAGATGTATGGACCACTCGTTTTTGTGAGTCGGTGCAATCGTTCCATGCCCGCTGATGAATAATCCTGGAAAGGGATTGATCGAGCGTTGAAGTGAAATACATTTTTTCTCCGACTATTTTGAAATCAACCTTCGGGATTTAAAAGAAATTGAGTTCATATTTCGAAGGAAAATTGGTATCGATATCGGACCGAACAGAGGATTGCCTTGAGATCTTGCATACATACGTCTAACAAAAATGGCCTTTGAAGAAAATTCTGAAAAACTATTCGGCAACAATTCCACAGTGTTCAAGACTCATGATGTGACGTGTCATTAATAATAGATACACTTGGAACATCCCATACGTGGACTTTAATTCGAAAATCTAGAACCTAACAGAGTTGAATATTGTAATGATTAGGATCATTATATATTCTCTTCATGGGACTATTGTTCATTCTTCAATTGAGTGAGTGCCTGAATTTTTTTGTTCCTTAATCTTCATATTTCATAAGTTTGAATGAATTTTATTGTTAAAGTGGCCGAAATAGGCGCGGCTTGCGCAAGCCAGAGTCCCGTTTTCGGACGTATTTTCACCCCTCTGGGAAAATTATACATATTGATCCTACAGTTCTGGGAGTCCGGACATTTTTGGAGGAAATTTTCTCCTCTTTTTAAATCGATTTTAAAATTTAAAAAATCTCAATGAGTTTTTGATATATTTGCAAAAAACGAAACCCCCGTTTTTTTTAGTAAATTGTTTATATCTCATGCAGCTTTTTCGAGCCGAACTTGATTTTTTTTTAAAATTATTTACACGCGATGATGCGTCGGATAACACCTCGATCATATTTTTCCAAAACTGCGCAAAAAAGTTGGTCAAAAGGCATTTGTTGATTAGACGAATCGCCCCCTCTACTTTACGAGCTCGCGCTCGGTTCACGGTGGCTCCCAGACTTTTTCGGGAGCCGCTGACTTTCCCGTCCCTGCCTTGATGTGTTGTTTGATCCGCGTCAAATGTCTAGTCGAAGACGAAACAGTTGATTATTACGTTAGGTGAGGAAATATAGCGTTCGACCTCGAAATTCTGAACACTAGGACCGATGGGACATTTCATTTTATAATATTTGAAAATTGCATTTGTACAGTGCAAAATGCATTCAGATAAATGTATTTTCTGCGGTCACTTAGAAAAAATGCATAAATTTGGTTAATAACACTTGGAATGGGCTCAAGTCAGCGCCCCCAGGGGGTTTTCAAGGTCGCTGATCACGAATCCGGCTCTAGCGAATGCCCCCGGGTAGCTGCTGCGCCGGAAACTTCGACGTCGTCTCCAGGAACATCAACAAAAATTGAATTTTTAATATATTTCAGACTGTCAGTAATAATCCAATACCTATTTAGAATTATTAATCTTATATAAAGTATGCAAGGTAAAAATAGAGGGAACGATTTGAAGTAGTAAACGGTCCGAATGTATGCAAGTGTTGCTTTCGTAAAAAAGTAAAATCATTTATTTCTAAAACAATCGACATTTTCAATTAACTTCAAACTCCTATTCGACTCAACTTAAATAAAAACCAACTCAAATGTCATGCAATCTAATCAACTATAGTTGGTTTACTAATTCAGCTGTGTAATCATAATCCCATCATCAACTAATACGTCGACACATTCATTAAAATTCTCGTCGTTCGTCCCCTCTTTGTGGGCATGAACGATCTCTTGGGTCGAAGTCCTCCCAACATTTGAGCAACTCAAGCCTGCGCAAATTTCACAAGCCATCGTGAAGGTCAGCCCGTTCTTCCTGCGGCTGCGTGAGAGCAGAGCGCAGTCCGGAATGAGAAGTTTCGTTTTGTTCGAGCGTGTATTTCAGGGGAAACCTGAAGGGTAATTCAGAGTTTTATTAGTCAAATTTATGTATGTTTTCTAAGTGCCTGCAGAAAATACATTAATTTGAATGCATTTCGCACTACACAAGTGCAGTTTTTTAATATTATGAAATGAAATGAAGGTACATTTTTCTAGAAAATGTTTGGAAACGAATGTAGAAAACTCCATCTCGATCGGTCCTAGTATTCAGAATTTCTAGATTTTGGGTCTGTTTGCGCTATATTTTCTCATCTACGTATCATCTTATACGCGAGCGCAAGTCAATCACCGAAAGGTAGGAAAAAAATAAATAAGAAGTTCCAGATCTGAGGCCTTCACGTTGGCTAGACATGTTTTTTCGGATAGCAACATGTAGTTACGACGCAAGTATATAGTGATGCCAGAACTCGAATCCTCCAGATTCAAGTTCGCCCTGATGAAGTGAATAGCAAGGTTGACAAAACGTCGGTACTTGAGGTAGGCTAACTACGGACTGAAAAGTTCCAAACGTATATCGGCTCGCTCTATTATTGAATGATTATAATTCTAAAATAGATTCAGTCGTAGAATCTGAATTGAGTCACCATTATATATTGATACATATACGATTACTTGAAAATAATGATAATCCATCTGAGAATGAGAAAATTGAGTTTTTATGTGTGAAAATTGAAGTCTAGCGTCAACTTTTGAACTGGTACAGTTCACTTACATACGCCCATGCCTACATCGGTAAGCGCACTAATTACATCACGCGGAGACTGACCGTGGTAACATCCCAATGTCAACTACTGATGATGTTGCCTAGCAGCTAGCTGTTGCTATAATCATCTAGCGATTAGTTACAGAGATTAGTAGAGAGATTGCCTAATTTTGCGTGTTTGGGATTCTGCACTATTTAATATTGAATTCATTTGTCTATTTCTATTCGAAATACAGTATTTTGAAGTAATAGAATTAGAAGGAAAGGATTACATTTTTGTATGTGTTACGAATGGATTTCGTCCGTCGTTCCGACGATCGGATTGATGTTAACGGATCGGATAGATCCAACGTACAATCGACTCGTCACTTCCCTAAACGACTCTCAGAGTCGACGCACTGCTCCCTAATATCCTCGACAAAGTACTCGGGTAACGATAATAACCTGGCAAATCCCGTTCGTAAGAGTATCAATAATATGTATTCTACTCTACTCCTTTCACAATGACACTACAAATCTTGAACTTTTCTCAATTTTGAATTTTTAGTAGCTATCGATTTTTTTTGACGCTTCTTTCCTAGCAGTATTATGCTTTGAGTCTCTGATCGCGACATTTATGACTTTCACTGAACCAGTCCGAAAATTTTTGTGAGGTGTATTTCTCTACAATATCCATCAAATTTGCCACACACTTTCATAATACGCATTAAATGCTTCTAATTGATAGTGGACAATACGGGAGAAAACTGCTGTTGGCCTTTCCCAAGCCAACTTTCTCGATTTTGAGCACGTGACGAACACGTTCCCAAATTTCGTCTGCAGATCTTCAACTTCTTGAGTCACCTGTGGACCAAATTTTCCATTGGGTTCTTGCAAACACAAAAACACGACCGGCAGCAGTTTGCCGGGTGCAGTAATGGAATATTGCGCGATATAGGATATAAATACATTATATCTACTTTTTTGAGTATCAATTCCACCACCCGAAGTTTGACTTGAGAAAAGTAAGAGAAAAAAAATTCAGATTATCAGAATATTGTCAATTGCAAAAAAAAAGTCACGACGGAGTTTCAAACCACGGACCAGCGGTTCCGCCACAGATGCCTTGACCGCTCGACCACTGACCTCGTTGTGAATGATGCGCAAAATGACCGGTATGGAGTTTGGAAATGCAAAAACGTTAATAATCTGAAAATCATTCATTTTTGACCCGGCAATATAATGAGAAAAAATGTTTGTTTCACCACAACCTTTCGATTCATATCATTAAAAATACGATTAAATACATCAACTTTGTTTAGGCGTACCGCCAATGCATATTAGCGCGCGTCGTGATTTAGTTGTAGTTCGCCATACCCGAGTTAGGCAGTCGAACGCTCGTCTGCTGTCCGACCGAGGGAGAGGGTGGGGAGCGTAATCGCATGCAGTTGCGCCAGAACGAACCAAGCAAGCGCATGTGTTAGACGATTTCTTTGTATAGCATCAGCAAAAATATGTGTAGTTTTAATTGTATCTATGTTATCCAGTGAAAATAAACGAATATTAGTAGAGATACGAATCATCCAGCAACTTCTGTCCTACAAACTTCGATCTCAATTTTTCCAAAATCTACGGAGAGTCTAGCAAAAATTCGGCGGACGAGTCAATCTATTTCCGACCCAGAACGTACCTACCAAAGTTGAACAAAAACGGTGACCCACATCTCGGAGCTTTCCCTTGTTAGGATTAACCCATCAGCTGCATGCATTTGCTGATAGTTCAATAATCAATTTCCAGGTGGTTTGGAGACATTGACAATCGTTTCGTTTTATTATTTGAAAGCGCCTGCCCGCGAGACACGTCGAAAGCCAAAGGCGTTCCGCCACTTCGGGCAGAGATCGTGCGTTTCCCTTCGCCCGTCCAGGCACACATCGTGCCCCCCCCCTTCCCCCCCCTCGTTCGCCGCAGACGCACTTTTCCCTTGCTCGCTCGCGCGGATTGTGTGCCTAGTTCGCGGTCGGCCGCAGGATGCCGCCACTCCGGATTTCCTCATAACTCACTAGCATTGCTTCAGCAATCTCTCTACTAATCTCTCTGCTCTCTGCTCCGTCTTGGTTACCGTCTGACGTGTGTTTATTTTGCTCCGAAATTTTCCTTTGTTTGCGCTGCAAAAAGTGATTGTTTGCTCACCATTGCACCTTGTTAGACGCGTCACTGTCACACCTACTAGTTGCTAAAAACTGAATGTCGCACGTTCTATTCAAGTGCAGTTTAGTGCAGTTTTTCGCTAGTGACCGTTGATCGAACGGAGAAAATTTGCCGTCCTCGCGTTGACTATTGGTGTCACTCACATTTAAACCAGCAAGTACGGTCGTGTCGCGCCTTGTATGCGTTGCGCACCTTTCATTGGACTCTGGATCGCCCCTGTGTCTGTGCCACTGGCTACCTGTAATTTCCGACCAATTCGCCGGGAATCGCTACGGATCGACGTCACAACAACTCTGACCTCGTTGAGTCAAACCGACATCGGCCTGACGATATACCTATCTCGTCTTTTGTCTAGGCACGGTGACCTAATTTCGGTGCGAGTGTACTGGGCGGCACATATCCCGTGCCTTACCTTGGTCTCTGTCTCTCTCTCACCTTTCCGTGTTGGCAAGACGTTGGTGTGTCCACACACGTATAGTGTCATCGCAGTATTTACTAGCTGCCCACGTGCCGTACTGCCGCAATGCCTACGATTGCGTGTGGCAAATGCAATCGCTTTACCGGCGTGCAGGAGATCGTCTGCCTCTGCAACACGGAAGAACATGGCTTCCATGCACCCCGCATCAAGAAGCGGTTTGACCTACCATCGCTCTCCACCTTGTAGCGCTCGGAATTTCCCAAATGTCTGCTCTGCACCGAAAGTGACAGGACGACTCCCCCGTTCAAGGACGCACTGGATGAAGATGCTGCATCGACTAGGTCCCGCCTTCCGTCGCGTCACGTTAAGGAGATTGCTCAATCAGGTCAGGGCAGTGCTCTCGCATTAATCATGGAACGACTTGCGCCACTCAACGATCTTGGGGAGACGTTCGCGGCCATAGAGGCCAAATTCTCAGTCGTCAACGACCTTAGCCTGAGATTCGGGGCTATGGAGGCCAGGTTTGAAGCGGTTGCCTCGACACTTGAAGCCGTTGCACTGTCGTCCAACCGTGTCGAGGACGTCGAGGCGGGCTTGGCGGAAGTACGGCACGATGTGCGCTTGATTGCGGAGCGACTCGACGCTGCTCCATGTACAGCAGCTGTCCCACTGTCCACTGACGCGGTAGCCCACCAGGAGAGTACGAACCGCAGAACTCAGGAACTTGAGATGGCTAACGAAGACCTGAACGCACGTCTCTGGAATGAGCTTATCTTAAGTGGGCTACCTCCGGAAAATGACCTTGATACCCGACGGTTAGCCTTCGCGGCTCTCAAAGCGGTCGAGCCCAACCTCGAGCTCATTGACCTTAAATCGGTCCGTCGTCTTCCAATGCGGGCTGAGTCCCCTCGATGGGATAGCACAGACGCGGCGGCAATGCAGGGCGGAGTGGTCCATCGCCGGCCGCGCTCGCAGATCATCGTGAAGGTGGACGCTCACGAGCATATGGACTGGCTCATCGGGGCGAAGATTCGCAAAGGACAGCTGAGAGTGGGCAACCTTGACGACGAGCTGCTCCTGCAGGCTGGCTGCACGCTTCCGATCGCTTCGACGCAGGAGGCAATCCGCATCGACGAGTTTTTGCCTGCGGAAACGTTCCGCCTACGGCAAGGAATCCGCGAGCGGGCCAGGGCGAGGGGAGCACGTTTCACCACGTTTATGCAGCGGGGCCAGTTCTTCGTGAGAATCACCGGGGAGGACACCAGGGCAGTAAGGATCACGAGTTAGGTTGATTTTTAGGATTTTTTAGGCCGACTGTGATGGCAGGGTGCGACGCGGTTCGAACGGTTGCTGGGGTTCAGG
Organism: Arge pagana; assembly: GCA_963969455.1. Classification (NCBI taxonomy): domain Eukaryota; kingdom Metazoa; phylum Arthropoda; class Insecta; order Hymenoptera; family Argidae; genus Arge; species Arge pagana. Next base: position 12,628,918 of record OZ018310.1, on the reverse strand, counting down.
CGGGGTCGGGACAGGGTGACCTCGTGTCGCCCAGGGAGGGCTTTCGTGTGCGTCATCTTATTGAATTTATTCAGGAAAACTAAATTCAGTCGAACAGGTAAAGTAAAAGAGAAAAGAACTAAATATTTATTTAAGATAAAGAAAAAGACAGAGGGTTACATTTGAGTTAAACTGTGCGAGAGTAGACGCTGTTACTCTTACGAGCGCTAGGGCTGAACTTCTTTACGGTCACCTCTGCAGCTATAAGCATATTTTTTGGGAACGCATCGACAACAACACTGTATTATACCATCGCAAGATATCGTTCCGCGGTGTGGCTCAAGGGTCAGCGAGCGAAGGGTTTATGACCCGGCCTGGGTTTTCTCATCGACAAACTCTCAAAATACTACCGCCTATGCTCGCTCACGCATTTTTCAACACATCTAAACTTAAATTCACTCAGAGCGCATATTGAGATGCTGAGGCTTTTTTTTGCACTCTCGCCCCCCCCCCCCCCCCCCCTCCATCTCATTGCAGTCACTGAGACCAAACTGGGGCCGGTTGTTGACGATCCGCTCGTGGCGCCGGATAATTATCTTCTTCCACGCAGGGACCGGAATACCAGGGGCGGTGAGGTCACTCTCTTCGCTCATCGCTCTCTCAAGGTCACTGTCTTCTGCACTTCTTCTGGTGAATGGACGAGCCAGCCGGGTGTTCTCGAGTACATTTTTTGTGAGGTGGTGCCCCCCACCCCCCCTCATGCAGCCCACTCTTTACTGCGGTAATTGACAGGCCACCGCATTATCCCTTCGTTTCGGGCTCTGATTTCGGGCGTGACTACAAGCCTGTCTCCTTGCTCTGTACTCTATCTAAGGTACTGGAGAGGCTAATTTTCACTCAACTCTACCGGTTCATTGCCAGTAACAATCTGCTGGATGAGTTCCAAACGGGCTTTCGCGCCGGACATAGCACTCAGACGGCATTGATCAAACTAACGGACGACGTCAGGCGGAAGATGGATCGGCGTATGGTCACTGTGCTTGTTCTCTTCGATTTCAGTAAAGCCTTCGACAACGTCAATCACGTGTTGCTATGTAATAAATTTAGCCATCTGGGATTATCAGTGGGATTGGTCCAGTGGTTTGAGTCTTACCTCGGATCCCGTTGCCAGTCCGTACGTTTTCCGGATGGCACTACATCGTCTCTCTACCACTGAGCAGGGTTATTCCACAGGGCTCTGTCCTTCGCCCACTCCTGTTTTCAATTTACATCAATGACGAGGCGCGTGGTCTCGAGGTAGGGGTGAACCACCTGATCTATGCAGACGATCTGCAAATTTATACGCAGTGCCCTTACGACGATCTCCCGCTGGCCTTCGCGAAACTGAGTGCTAATGCGGAAAGAATCTTGGATTGGGCCACACAAAATTACCTCAGGCTCAACGTGAGCAAACCTCAGGCCACTATCCTGGGCACTCCCTACTTCATTAACCAACTCTCACTTGTGGCTGACAATCACATTAAAATTCACGGCGCCCAGGTAAACATTCAGTCTTCTGTGCGCAATTTGGGGGTGAAAATGGACGCGAAGCTGAGCTGGGGGAAACGTGTTCGGGCGGTCTGCAAAACGGGCAACTCGCTCACGTACCGCCTCGACTTCTTTCGCCGATCCACCACCCCTTGCGCTGAGAATGCACCTTATCGAGACGTTTCTCTTCCCCCTGGTTGATTACTGCTGCCTGGTGTTCTTTAATCTCACGGCGGAGCGGGATCTGGCCCTGCAGAGGATTTTCAACTCCGGCGTTAGGTACGTTTACGGTCTTCGGAGGAATGAGCGCATCACTCCCTATCGTTACGAATTAGGCTGGTTCACTGTGTCGGAGCGCAGGAAATATTTCGCGGCAAGTCTAGTGCACAAAATTTTAACCAGTGGCTCGCCTTCCTATCTGCGAGACTTTTATTCAGTCGACCCGAGTGAGCGTCCAAGAAGGGCGGCTACACACGGAACATTGATCATCTTTAGCACGGGGTCGCTGCGACGCTCGTTCCACATTGGCTCTGCCTACTTGTGGAATAGACTCCCCCAGCCCCTCCGCGAGGTCCACGGCCATGCGAGCTTCAAGCTGCAACTGTTCGAACACCTACTATCCGCTGAGTGCGCAAAATCACAGTGATCTTGTGGCGGCCGATACTCGATCTCTCTCTCTCTCTCTCTCTCTCTCTTCCGGTGAGTACTGCTCGCTGTGTGTTCTGTCGGCTCTGTCTTTTCTGGCTGCTTTCTGCTTCTCCGCTGCCCCGTGCGGGCGTGTTACAGATCTCTCACCACCCCCGTGGCTCAGGCTATCCTATGAGCATTGAACGGTGGGCTCCATAACTCGGAGCTGCGGGTAATGAGCGATTTCTTGGTGGCCTATCTAACATAACCTGCATGGACTCGGTGCTATCTTCCTTGGCCTCTTCACCTGTCACTTTCCACACACGCTGATTTGCGGGCTTCTGATTGGCATAGACGCCACGTCTCCACTACGTCATCACCGCCGGAGTCAAACTGGTGCATGATAAGGCCTACCTCCATAGCTGGTGTGCGCGACTGTGAACGACCATCGCTGGATCTCCCATGCCTCCCCACCTTCGCTACGGTCCCCACTCCAACTTGCTAGGCAGTGCCCCACTACCTGTCGTCTTTGCCACCCAACGACTAGCCCGCCGTTATCTACTCGGGTCCGAATGAGTTAGAAACTATCTAACCACGGATATTTCCCATTGACTATACTTAACACGATGCCGCCGGTTAATTGTGGTGTATGTCACCAATTCATTAGCGCTGATGATTTAGTTTGTCTTTGTGCAAATAATTCGCACGGATTCCACTCAAACTGCATGAAAAGTAAGCTTGGCATTGGGCCAACCTCTGAGCTTCCACTGAATCGATCTATAGCGTGTTTCACTTGCGAACGTCGCGGTGAAACAAATATACAGCCACGGTCACGCGTAGAAACGAATACGCAGTCTCATTCTCTTATCTCCAACCTTGGTGCAAACACTCCCAATATGGAAGAGCAGATGTCATCCATTCTCTCGCTTCTCTCTGCACTCTCGACTGAAGTTGATGGTCTGGAAAGTGCAACTAGGGATATTAAAACCCATGTCGCGGATATAGGTGTCCTCAAAAATGATGTCCGTGACTGTCTCGCAAAACTTACTAGCCTCACGTCTCAAGTTGCCACTATCGAAGCTACCACCTCGAGACTTGCTACAGCGCAGATTGAGCTTGAGGCTCGTGTTGAGGTCATAGAGCCAGCGGGACCTAGTACCAGCGTTGCTTCAATCATCGAACCGTTCACGACACGCATCAGCCAACTTGAGCGTGAAAGACACTCCGCGGATCTGATTGTCTCAGGCTTGCCTGAGTCGGTAATGGGCGACACGCCGCAAAGAGCATTTTCCACTTGGTTCCGTCGCGGAATACCTATTAGAAGCAGAGATATTTCGAAAAAAGACTTTTTAAGAGTGAACTTTGAGGGTAGATTTCACCCCTAAACGGGCTTAAGAGCACGTATAAAAAAATACGTGTCTCTTATTTTTCGATGTTCTACCACATATATTAAGATCATCGAAATCGGTGAGTTCGGGTTCGGAAGGTTTCCTTGTGAGATAAATAAATTACAAAAAGCACAAAATAGAGCGATGAGAACAATACTTCAGGTGAATAGATATACCAGAATAAAGGATATGCTGGAAGCATTGAAGTTTATGAACATAAAACAGCGCCTAGAGTATAATGTAAATACTTTTATATACAAATTAATACATGAGATCACGCCAGAAATCAGCGGCTACCGGGTTCAAACAGTAGGAAACAGGACGGAAACAGTGACAGACAGACGAACAAGACAACACGAAAAAGTAGTATATGAATTCAGAAGGAGAACCAGCGCCCAGAAAAGCATATTTTATGAAGGACTAAGAATGTATAATGAATTGCCATATGAATTAACGTCGATAAATGAACTGAATAAATTCAAGAGGTTACTGCGGCAATATATAATGACCAAATATTAGTTATTAGTGGAATGGGGATATCATTAGATAATAAGTATATAAACGATTGTATAATATGTAATTAGCTGAG